>JZKD02S1112372.1:908664-924717 GCA_000966675.3 Picea glauca | reverse complement strand
CATACTCGCATACATTGTTTGTACAATCCACATTCCACTGAAGCCTATATGAAAAAGGAATAACAAATTGGTCATCGGGAGCTACAAGAAGTGCTCCTGCCCCAGCTCCAAGGAAAGACGAAGCACCATCAAAATACATTTTCCATACACCAGTGCTATATACATTTTTCTCTATTTCTTTTTTTTCAATTTTTTCTTCTATACATTTATCGTCTACATCTACTTCAAAATCGTCATCTATAGATAATATACAATTTCCTAAATCTTGGTCGGCAATATAAACTGGATGATTGTTGGGGTTGTTTGGGTCACCTACAGTAAATGCCAACCTAGTCTCTCTGTAAAGACGAGTGTATTGGCCTCCGAAAACTGGAATTGTAGCATATGTCATATCTAGTTGGAGAGATCCTCCAAGCTTGGTGCCCCATGATCTAGATAATATCATACCATACTTTGGGGGAATGTCAACGACTATTACATCCATAAGAATACTCTTAGAAGGTATTTGAGCAAAACCTACCACTAGGTCTTTAATCATACCTATGCATTTTACTTTCCTCGAATCGAAAGAATATAAGTCACCATAGGGCCTTGTGATTTCAAGACCAAGTTTCTCCATAATTTCCTTTGGCATAACATTATGGGAAGCTCCGGAATCCAACATACAGTTATGGAGAAGGTGGTCAAACAGGGTTAATGTAATACAAAAAGGAGCCACGGTGTCTCTTGCACCTTCTAAGTGTGGACCGAAGACTATGTTAGGTTTGTCATCCTCTAAGTTGATAACGTCAGCCTGGCTTTCATCTTCGGAAAAATTGATCATTTTGGCAATTTTTTTTCTGTATATGGGATTTTTGGCTAACTCAACTAGGGGAATAGGAATTTTGATTTTATTTATTTCGTTTTCCAAATTAAAGTTTCCTAGAGCCTTGTCATTTTCGATGTTCGGGGCCTCCATACCTTTATTTTCAGTTTTTCGTTGAGATGTGAACTTTTTTTCATTTATAGGAGCTTGTGTCTTCACAGGGAGTGTTTCTACTGGTTCTGACTGGACAGGTTGTGTATCAGCTATGTTTCTTTTCACAGACTGTTTATCAGCAACTTTTGGAGTTGCCTCATCAGTTTCGCTTCTTGGCAAACTCTCTTTTGTCGGAACATTTGGGAGACTTTTATTTCTTGGTCTTAAATTATATTTTCCCTGTAGTTCAGTAATAATATCATCTGCAATATCTTGATATGTGAAATCATTAGTCATATTATTTCTAACATGTTCTTTCGATGTACTTTCTTTACTTAAAGATTCTTCGTAATCCTATCTTGATAAATAAGGTGATTTATTATCATCGCCAAGGTTACTAATATCTTCATCGATTTCTTCAAAATCTTCAAAATCTTCCTCTCCAATGTAGTTTTCACTTTTAAAGGGTGTTGGAATATTTTGATCTTCATTTTTAATTATTTTCTGTGGTCCCTGAGGTTCAAGATTTCTTCAAAAATATTTTCTGGGCAAATTATCTCTTTTCGATTTCTCTAGTTCCATTTTTGAAATCTTTTTTGAAAGTTATCGAATGACCCTAGCCATTTCTTCTATTCTATCTCCCGAGGATTTTCCTGATCCTGAAGATCCACCTTGCTCTTTAAATTTCTTATTTTCTTTGTTTCCAGTTTCAGTCTTTGCTTTTAATTTCCCTGATGCCATCATGTTTGATTCAATCTCGAGCGCATCATCCTACATTTTCATGAGATCTATTGATCTCCTTTATCTCAATAATAAGGTGAAGTCAGGATCAAAAGCACCAGCAAAAGTCACTTTTGCTACAAGTTGTGAAGGTTTAACCTCAACTGGAATTTTATTATACAACTTATTGAATCTCTGTGTGAATTCTAGAACTGATTCAGAGTTTTTCTTTCTAAGGGCTCCAAATTCAGTTAAATAGTAGAGGTGATCCTTCCTCTCTCCCCATTGTCTAATAAATTCACTTTCAAGTTCTTCATAGGATCTTAAAGATCCAGCTGCTAAGGATCGGAACCAGGTCCTCACCTGTCCCTCAAAAGTTTGAACGACGAGTCTAGAATAAACATCTTCATGTTCTATTCCGAGTATGTCAACAAATTGATCAAAAAAGTTTATATGTTCTTGGGAAGTCAGATCACCTTCCCCTGTAAATTTCGGAAGGCTTTTCATATAATTCTCGGTGATATCATGAAGAGGAACGGGAAGAACAAGGGGAGCATATCTAGCAGCTACTTTAGTGAAAATCCCTGGAAGTGATACTTGACCACCTCCAGGGGCACCACCTCCAGCTCCAGCACCTCCTTGTGCAGCCATGGTTAGATTTGAGACTGAAGTTCAGAAAGTGTCAGGAGAAGATTTCCGAAAATCTAGAGAAGAAAATTTAGGAAACGAGAAAGTATCGAATGAGGGGGGAAGTGAAAGTGATCTTTCAAGAGTTTTCTATGTGTTTGATTGCATAAAGTAAGGTTGACATATAGTATATGTGGATAAAAAGACTTGTTTAAGTGATTTTCGTGATTTTAAAATCTTTTCCTGATCGGAGACTAGTGAGGTCTGCTTGCTATCTGGGTTTTTTCTGGTGTTCTTGCAGCTAATAGCCAGTTTATTTATTATGGAGTCGCCAAGTGAAAAATATTAAGCCTTAGAAGTCTTTATGTCCTTGTTCACTATCAAAAACAGAAAATGTCAATGTCGTTCTTCCCAGGGAAAAGATTCATTTCTTCGTTCCCCGACAACAACGCCAAAAAGATGTTGTTCCTGAGTTTATACTTTAAGGCTATAAAGTATACCGTCAAGGCATCCGTAAATATTAAAGGAATAATTTGAGAATAAGAATTCAAAAGGAAGATTAAAGAAGAATTAGTTTCTCAACTGTCTCTGTCTTGCTTCCTATTATTCTTGGATGCTAATGTCTCTCTCAATAGCAGCCCATGAACGTTCTAACTCAACCCGGTTAGTTGTTGTTTGTAAAATGGTATTAAATAAATTCAAGGCAATACTGGTTTGATTTTGAAGGCTTGGTTCAATGTTGGGTTGTCTGCTACTTGGAAGAGTCATGGAGGACAAAACTTTATTTATTTGTAAAAGGATTTTAATCAAATGTTACTTCAAATTTTCCAGAGACGAGAACAAGAAAAACAATTTTGAAATTCAAAACAGTAATGTAAATACATTTGAGACGGTTTCCTGGATTTGTAACGATTTTGAGAATTGTAAAATAACAAATAAAAACTACAGAAAAATATGAGGCTTTAATCAAGAAATAATCTCATATTTCAATAGACAATGATGAAAGAAAACAAGGTTTCTAACGAAAGTTAAGTATTAAGGTACGAAAGATTTACAGGTCTTAAAATTACTAATATCAATTTCAAAGGAAAAACTGTAAATATTTTGACATCCAAACCAATATGAAATATAAATCAATGATATAGATAACTTCAAATTGATTATTCGTTAGAAAAACATTGAAAGAAAAATTTAATAGAGTATAATAAACAGGGATGAAGAACACATAGCTACAAATTTGCAGGATTCAGAATCTCGTTTGTGATCTATATCCTGATGTATTTGAAAACTGTTATTACAAAATGGCTCTCTCCAAAAATTCTGAAGCCTTTTCTTAGTCTTTAGAAACTATATTTATACATTTTCATCAAAATTTTCTCATTGGTGACTAACCGACTTCCTAATATTACGGTTACATGAAAATAATGTCAATCGTTTACAATTTCTTTCTAATCTCTAATGATAAAAACATTTTAAAATATTTTAAGCTTGCGTTGACGAACTTCCTTTTTCCACTTCAATACACTGAACACATTTCCCCAAAAACTTCACAAAAGTCCTGGGAGCATCTGGTATCTCATTTTCTTCAAATAAGAAAAATCTTTTCTGCAATTTGGGCAAACGATTTTCTATCATCTTTTCTGTGAATTTAATATTTTTCAACTTTAGATTTGACGTCACCATCCATTTGTTGATCTCTGTAATATTGATCAATTTAATTTTTAAAATCTCTGTTTTCATTTCCTCCAACTCTTCTCTAAACCTCATCTGGTGCTTGTCAATATTAATTTCACCTAATAATAGGGAACAATCATCTGTTCTGATATTCAATGAAGCTCTTTCTAATAGATCGAAAATTCCCTGGCAATCATCGTTGAATTCTCTTGTTATTCGTTTATATTTGGCTAGCTTTGCTTCCCACACTTTTATTATTATATCCCCTTTAACCTGTTCAGAAATAGATAATTTCTGAATCTTTCCAACCTCTTCCTTTGATGAGAAAGCCACTGCCTTCTGAAAAGTTCCTCTAGCTACTTTCACCTCCCTTTCCTTCTGGAACACATTCTCCAAAGACTTATTTGTTTCTTGAAAATATTTCTAGACTACTTCCAGATTCAAGAACACTTTTTGTTGTTCTTCCTCTATTCTTAAATATATCTCCAATGCTTGTGTCCTAAAATTTTCAAGTTTTATTACCTGATTAGTAATATAAATAATTTTATCTTGTAAATTTTTGTTTTCTTCTTCCAGCTTTCAAACTTGTTCCTGTGTGACCTGTATTATGAGTTTTGCCTCCTCCAAGTCTTTATTCTTTTTCTGGATTTCTTGCATATCCTTTATTCTAGTTTGTTCTAGACCCTTCTGTATTCCCCAACTAACATTTCTTTCGTTTTCTTTTAGTTTGTATTGCAACTAAATTATTGTTTGGTCCTTCTATTCGATCATAGTTGTTAAATTGCCAATAGAATACATGTTTGTTGATGCTATAGCACCCATTGTACCTAATAATTCTATAGAAAATTCTCCATCCTTAAGTTTCTTTCCATCTATAATAACTCTATGATTTTTAATCGTCCCTTCTCCTCTTGAATGAATTTCTTGTTTCAAGACTGCTCTTCGCTTTTTACTGAAAAAGTAATCTAATGGGGGGATTTCATCTCTCGCAATCGGCTCTAGATCACTGACATATAAAAATCCTTCATGGGGGGTTCCAAAATTTGATTGCAATGGAGTTAAAGAGGTGATAGGACTACCGAGTTCTGTTGAAGTTGTTCCTCCTATCTTTTTTGGAACATTTTTCATGATTTCTGGAATTGTTTCCATCTCTTTTCTCTTCTCCATTCCTGTTTCTTTTGTTTGAGAACCCTCTGTGTCTTGGGAAGGAATCTTGATATTTCTCAACTTACCTTTGTTATTTTCTTTATCCTGTATATTAGTTTCAAACCCTGGAGGGGATCCTTGCTGTTCTGGCGATGGGGTCGAAATTTCACCATGTAAACTCTTAGGTAGGCAACTTCGCCTATGAATTTGAAAATATGTGAATCCAGTCTGTGAGTCAGGGGGCAAGGCCTGGACTCTGTTCAACACTTCTTCATAAGACTTAACATCTTTAAATATATCATCATAAATAGATACTTCATGTTCATATTCCTTTAGATTACAATGTATGAAATGCCTACTTATTAATTTGTAGGGGTCATATTTTTTGTGCTCAATATCTACTAATTTCACTTCTTCTAATGACTCAACCTCTACCTTAGAATGGCCTAAATTTGATAAAGAGAATTTCCCAACATGAACAGGGAAATATGGCCATGATTTCTTTTGAAGTGCTTTTAATTCCAATCCAACACCGCCCTTGACTATCTGATAAGCTACTTCCCTGCACACTAATTTGTCTAGTAGGAATTTAGGGAGTGCATGAGGGGAAATGGAACAACCATAAACCCTAATGTAGGAAAAATTTTCCTCAATAAACTAGTCAAAAACTGCTTTAAGACTTTCTATGATTGTATCAGAAATGCGAGGAGGTTCGCATCCAAAAAACATTTTGTGCATGGGAATAATAATAAAATGACAAACCTCGTAAAATGCACCTTTAGCATTTTCTTCCCAAAGGGTCGAGTGGTATTTATGAATGGGTTCTAGACAGGAAATGCTCCAACTCCAATTCATTAATGGAAAGGGAGTCATAAAACAGATTGCATCCATTATGTATGCAGACATATAAAAATCTATTGGTTGTCCCTTTGACTTGGCTTCTTTGTAGTTTAAAATTTCTTGTGTTAGGTTATCCAACAAAATCTTATGCCAGTTAAAACCATTTCCTTCTGAAGCTTCCTCTAAAAAGGGCAACCTGTCTGCATGAAAATGACAGGGATCTTTTCTCCCAAAAAGTCTGCATAACATAATGGCTATATAAACCATCTATTCATTTAAAGAGGTTGTAGCGAAAATCCCATGAGCATCAGCCCTAAACTTTGCTTCATATCTCGCCCATCCTCTAATCATATAGGGATATGTCTAGTCTACCTCAATACATTCCTTTCTCTGAAACTCAGCTAAAAGTTCAGCATTAAAAGTATGTTTATGATTCGGCAAGAGTTATACATTACTTGAATGTGCTCTGGTATGAATGAGCCGACGATAGCTCCTTTCTCGTTTAGAATGCTCCTTGTTGGGATATATACCTTATCCAGAGCCCAACTGATCATATCAGTGTATGCCACAAGCCTCGGATGTGCAATGATCTTGTGAAGCTCAGACTTAGCTATGTCCTGGAAATGATTTTCAGAGTCAAGATGAGCATTCTCTAATTCATATTCCAGCAAATCTGATATTTGAGTCCAAGATTTAATAGAATCTATAGCATGTGGAGTGGTATCAGAGATAATATCTCCTTCATGTGCGTCTTCATTCTTCTTCAGTGCTTTTCTGGGTGCCATGACTTCTGTGTTTAATTGAAAAACTGTCGCAGAAAATGGATGAATGGGCTCAGCTTAGAATGAAAACACAGACATTCAAATGTTTATTTTGAATATATTTAAAAAATGACGAGATTTGCACAACTGTCACGAATTTAAATCTCTTAATGTGGAAAATAGTTTACCAAGATATGTTTTTAATGTCCGTATTTACGTACCTTCGGGTTTTGAAGAAAACAAGAAACCTCCTTAATGGGTAAGCGAAACATAAATGAAAACCTAAGAATGATTACCATTAATCTTATTTTTAAGAAAAGGTTAATTAATGTTAATCATAATTTAAAGATGAAAACTTCTTTTTTCGGGGTTTTGAAAATCCTGATGTCGAGAGGTATGTAGTTGATGAAAAAACGATTTCCAAAAATGTGAAATCACGAAATCACGATGCTTTAATTAAGATTTAAATGCTTTTAGCACGTTAATTCATTGAGATTAAAAAAATTTCGGGATTTCAAAAATCGGGATTTCGGGAAACATGATGACAAGAGACGTGTGTTATTAATAAAATCCGATCTCTGAAATCGCGAAATTGTGATGGCTTGTTTTTTTTAAAATAGGACTTAACTTATCTTAATTAACTAAATAATCATGATTAAGGCCAAAACATAAATAGTTTAATTTAACGTGACTTATGGATCGGGGTTTCGAAAATTGATATTTTGGGAAACATGATGACAAGAGATGTGCTCTCACAGAACTGCGAATCCCGAAATCGCGACATAATTATTTTAACCCTTAACCTTTCTTAGAAGAGACTAAATTAATTCGTTTTTAAATTAAGATTCCAACATTTTGGGAAATCGGGGATCGGGGTTTCGTGATTCGATTTTGCATCAAAAATTTGTTTGCAGGAAACCTCGAATCCCAAAAATTCTTTAAGGTTTAATTTAAAAAAAACGTAAATTTAAATTTCAACACGTCTTAAATAATTTTCAAAAAGGCATCAGAAATTTTATATTTTTTGTAAACCTTTTTCCATTCATTTTCCAAAAAACAATTAATAAAAAGGTATCGTGAATTCAGAAATGACGAAACTCTTGTTTTAAGAAAGCCGAAACCCGAAAAGCACAAAAAATAAAAAATATGGCCTTAAGGATAAAAATTTAAGATCTGTTTCAACACTTACTAAGACTTGAAATAAAATAAGAAGCTTCTTGGTGACTCATGACTATTCTTGGTTGTTTAGAATCTATGATTATATATGTACTTTTCTTTGTGAAATATTTTCCCTAGTGCTATATGTCTAATCATGTTTCATTTCAACTTAGTTATTGATTGGTTTTGTGACAAGGAAATGTTCTTAGATAATAATGCATCTTATCTTGTATATTGTTCCATAACTAAAGAACTTATCCTTTCAATAAAGAAATGTCAAATTAAACCCTTTCTCCAAATAAACCTATATGATTGACTCAAATCATTTAACCATATTTAAAAACTCAAAATTATACATTTCCTAAGGAAATGTTCTTTTCTATTTCCAAGAATCTATGTGGGCATTGCATTGTTGTAAAAGGTTTAAAACTTACAACTCTGACTTTTCTTATGCTTACTAAGATGTGAAATGAAAAAAGAAGCTTCTTGGTGACTCATGACTATTCTTAATTGTTTAGGATCTATGATTCTATATATACTTTTGTTGGTGAACTATTTTCCCTAGTGCTATATGTCTTATGATTATATATATACTTTTGTTGGTGAACTAAAGTCAATTTTAGATTTTGGTATAAGAAAATAAAGATTTATTAAACCGCTTTTATGATAAATACCCCTTTAATAGTCACATTGTATACAAATATTTAAATAGAAAATGAGAAGTTTTTAAATAGAAAATGAGAAATTAGAATTTAAAGATGGGTCAAGACCGGCTTAGGTATGGTGAAAGGTATCCAAGGCTTAGGTGTGCACCTATATGTTTAGGCAGGCCATGGTATTTAAATAGAAAATATTTTTCACGGAAACAACAAAAGATTTAAACAAGAATGTCCATTCTCGAAGTTTCTTACCTGTTCCGTCGAAATTTTGAACCTGTCCCAGCCATGGTCCGCTTGACTCAGCATTACTTTCGGTCGTGTGCACCTATTTTCCTAAATAGTATGGTAGTAGTTAATTTCCCCATTGAAATTCATTGTTCATGGATAGATTATTGAAATTGAAAATCATGGTTCATAGATAGTTGGTTGAAGTTGAAATGTTTTATTAATATTCATATGACTATTGAATTTGAAATTTTTTATTAACAATTGTGGGAGGAAAAATCCTATAATTTATTGGACTAATAAAATAGTATATGATAAAATAAATGCGTTCTTAGATGACATTTATACTTTACTTTGAAATTCTTACAAATCTTTAATATAATTACTAATTATTTAATTTTGAAGGTTAGCTCAAGAGGTCATGAGCTACATGTGACATCTCTCCCTCAAAATTGCAGAGAGAGATTGCGGGTTCAATTCTCTTGAAGGGATCAAACTCCATAATCAAAACCAATGGTTTACCATGTTTACTCAAAGGAAACCCTAAAGGTCTCCGCATATCACAAGGGCACTTCATCCTCAACCTTGCTTGATTCCATCTTTAAGGCTTATGGTGTAAGTGTGGTGTGAAAGACAGCATTATAAGACGTTCTCATAAACCACAATGAAGTTGAGCCTTATTTCTTGGAAAATGGTGAAAACCTGGAATAGAAGATGAATACAAGTGGAGATACCTATATTGTTGGAGTACTAAGAGGGGCGTGGCAGGTGAATCAATATGAGCACTTTTTTTACCACTTTCAATCACAGGATATAAACTTCACCTTTATCAACAATATATTATTTATGATTGCATTCAAAATATCATGAGCATATAACCATAAACAGTATCATCACATAAAATAACCACATGCACAGTACACCATAATTTAAGTGGAAACCCAAATGGGAGAAAACCACAGAATTTTTTCTTATATATATATATCAAATATTACATTCATAGGAAGCACCGACTTCTAAATTCTCCAGCACCAACTGGAATGAGGCATCAACCCCCTATTTATAGGATCCAACCTGAAGCAAGCTACAACTCCCTGATTTATCAACTACATCCGGAAGGAGGATCGAACCTGAAGGAAGGTGTGACTCCCTCTGTTCTCCAACTCCAACTAGAAGGAGGCTACGACCCTCTAATTTACAGGATCCAACCTAAAGGAAATTCTAACTCCCTAATTTCTCTAGCACCAACCAGAAGGAGGCTACAACCCCCTTTCCTTTACCTGTCCTACCACCCTGAAATATAAGTGTAGACTCAATTGTCACTACCATTGATAATTTCACTACCATTTCCTGGTCAACCTGCATCCAACTTGTCTCTTTCACTATCAACCTTTCATGTCAACTTGTCACTGTCAACTTGTCACTATCAACCTGTCACTGCCAACCTGTCACTTCCACTGTCATTGACATACTATCATAAACCTATCGCCATCATTGATATTAAACATAAACGAACTAGATCTACTCACATAGATCATATACCGAGAACATCTCTCAACCAGATGCTCAACATCACCAACACATACTTCTGCCAAGCTTATACCAAGATCACCAACATACCATCACAAGATATGTGTCTCAACCATGTACCCAAACCTGTACCAAATATTATACCAATGATCTAGGTGGATATCAATGGCCACCCACCTATCCCAACTGGCTCCAAACAGTCTTCTCACAATTTACTATTTTTAGTAGTTTTTCGGTTCCTAAACTTTTGAGGCCATTTTGAGGGCCTAAGTGAAGGGTTTTTGGGATTTTTCACCTCAATGATCACTGAAGTCTCTGATTGATCCCCCAAAATTAATCTCCTTGTTGGATTTTACCCTTTGTTAGTCTTTGTCTTTTCTATTTAGGATTCTTTATGGGTTATTCAGATCCTACCTTACTATCATAGATTGACCCTGGTTCAGATTTGATAAGCTCCCAACAAAATCCCTCTAAAACTATCGGCCCCTCTAGAAGACCAAAAGGCAATGAAACACACATGGTGTATTGCACAGACTCACCGGATATAGCTCTATGGGTGGCTGCAATACTCAGGTGTTTTCACCCTGGGAATGAGTGGATATCTGCGGTTGTATTTTGTATTCTTTATTTATTCAGTCTAACATATGATTATAACAATCATTCTATTCATTCATGTGAAATACTATATCTAACTAGTTAATTCATTCATCTAACATTCACCATTTAACAACAATAAAGACGCATACATTCATTCACATAACACATGGGTTACCCTGGTTCACCCCCTCCTGGGCTATGTTCACAAAGATATGGCTCTCAATCTCTTTATTATGGTTCAATAATATGTCACGCCACACATGTTTACAATCTTAGGTCTTCTTCATTTCATGGGTAACTGCCATCAGCTGCTTGACGCAGTTGTTCACATCACGACCATTTCCAAAGTGTGAGATATCCAACTGACTTAGAATCCCAGTATTGGCCAGTCCAATTTCCCACTATTTTGGTTGGACAATTGGAAGTGTCCTATACTGACACTATCCAGGTAAAATTGCTTTGCAAACTCCAAAACTTATCCATGTCATTCACATCGTGATCCGAATGTGTGGTAAGACTATGGTTGTTAGAGCCTTCCTGTGCGGTTATCTTGCTACTGGATGATTTCCCTTCGTCGTGGTGGCTAACTCGATGTTCTAGCCTCCATTTTTGTCTCCTTTTCATATGCCTCTACCTGGCCGGTGACATCTTCTACTATGCCCTCTTGTGGCTACTCTGGCGGTGTTGTGTGTGACCTTTCTGGTGCGACCGTTTATGTCTGGTTCGGGGCCGTCACATTAACCCTTTGGGATTCTTCAGGGTTTTCAGGGCATGAAAGGTTTCATGAATCCTTGGCCTATTGGCTCTGTCCTACTTCCGGCATATCAATCTCCATGTCCACTGTTGTTTTTTGTTAGGTTTCCTCCACCACTGGTGTGGGGCTCCCTGGTTCCATATTGGGCGACGATATTTCATCCAAGTTGACGAATTTCGTAGGCCGAGGTGGTTGTTGTTTGCTTCCCTGTGGCTGTTGAGGTTCTATATAGTTTCTTCGAGGTTACCTGTAGGCCTGGATCGATGCTCCTAGCTTGGGTGGTGCCATGGTGGTAAAAATGGTCTTCGTTGAGCTTAGTTCTCTCTGTAACTCCTGCAAATTCTCTCTCTTATCTGTATATTCCGTCGCTCTATTTTTTTCTCAATTTCACAATAACCCTTTGAATCCCCACATGCTTTCCTTATATAGGGATAGTGTGAAACTTCTTGGAGATGTTACCCAAGTTGTGTTTTGAATGAACTGGTGCTTCCTGTGTACCTTCCATTGAATTCCCTTGGCATCGCTAGTTGGTGCGATTAATGCGTTGTCCCATGAATCATTCTTGACATTCAATTTTGATGGACACCGTCAGTTGGCGCCTATTTTTCGTACCCGCCATTTCTACAATTTTTGCCTTTTTCTAACCATTGGTCATTTCTCCTTCATGCTAACATTTCAGAGTGCGTATGAACATTCTCTTTTCGACGTGCTACCCCTCTTTTAGGTGGTTTCTATCTTTTGATGCCTGGCACGATAACCCTTTTGTTGTTGCACAATTTTTTTTTTTTTTAAGTGTTAGGAGGTCGACTGTCCCTATACAGCTTCAGTCGACTCTCATTGATCATTCCTTTGATTTTTGTTCCTCCTAAATCCTTCAACTATACAAATCCCCCATGTGTGATAGTATTTACCTCATATGGTCCCAACCAATACATTCTGAGTTTTCCTGGGTCTTGAAGGGATTTAATATTGTAGACCAAGACAAAGTCTCCCTCCTTGAAATTTTTCCTCTTGATATGTCTATCATGCCAAGATTTGTCCCTTGTTTTATGTACTTCTTGGTGAAATCCTGCCAGAATCCTATCTTCCTCCATGATCATCAGCAAAATTAGACTTTCTTGTACTGTGCCTCTCTCTGTCACGTTTGTAATTGCTTCTATACGCATAATAGGTACCAAAAATTCTAATGGTACCATTACTTCTTGTCCATACACCAGTCTGAATGGTGTCTTCCTTGTTAATTTTTTTCATGTGGTCTTGTATGCCCACAGTACTGTTGGTATCTTCAAGTCCCAGTCATCCCTACTGACATTGCATTACTTTGTCAATGAATTTTCGAGGATCTTATTAAATGATTCCACTGTTCCATTTGCTAGATGGTGATATGGTGTACTCTTTTGATGATAAACTTCAAACTCCTTAGTCATTTCCTGAATAGTGTTGTTAATGAAGTGAGTTCCTTGGTCACTCATCAAAATTATTTGGCAACCAAATCTAGTGATCACTTGCTCAAACAAGAAGTGTGTTGTTGTCTCTGTGCTACAATATTTTACTAGTGTTCCTTCTTCCCATCTTGTTAAGTACTTTGTCGCAGTAATAATGTACCTCACTCCTAACCTTTTTGTTGGTGGGTTAATTGGTCCCAAAAATTCTGTTTCCCAATTTTTGAATACCTGCAAGGTTACTTGTGGTCTCATGTGCATCACGTCCCTTCTATTCAGTTCACCAACCCTTTGAAATACATCACATCTCTAGCAGTAGTCCTTTGATTCTATGTGAACATTTGTCCACCATAGTCCTAAGAACAATACCTTCTGCACGATAGCTTTGCTTACATAATGTCCTCCTACTATTCCCTCATGGGATTCTATTAAAATCCTAGGTCTTTTATGTTCTAGTACACATCTTCTCAAGATGTTGTCTGCACCCATCTTATACAAGTGTCCTGCAATCAATTGATATTCTGCAACCCTGACAACCATATTTTTCTTCTATGCAGTGTTGAATTCTTGTGGTGTAGTCCCTGCACTCAAGTATTGAATGATGTTTGTGAAATATTCATCAGCTACTTGCACTGAAAATAGCTGTGCATTGGGAAAGTTGTCCTCTAGATTTATAGGTTCCTCTCCATTAGTGATCATCGACAGGTGATGAGATCTTGCATTCAACTTCCCTAATTTGACTATCACTTCGAAGTCAAATTCCTGGAACAACAATAACCATCTACAAATTCTCCCCCCCCCCCCCAGCAATGGCTTGTTGAGGAGATATTTTAGAGTTGTATGTTCTGTGAACATCTTGAAAAATTTTCCCAATAAATAATGTCTAAACTTCTGAAGTGCATAGACCATAGCTAAGCCTTCTCTTTCTATGGTATTGTAATTATGCTTTTATTCTGATAGTTTTCTACTAGCGAATGCTATAGGATGGTATAACTATCCTTCTCTTGGCTACACCAAAATAACTCCAAGTGCTATGGTTGATGCATCTACATGCACGTGGAATGTCTTTTTCCAATCTGGGAATACTAGTATTGGTGTAGTTACCATCTTCTCTTTCAAGGTGTTCAGTCTGCGCTGACAGTCCTCATTCCACTGAAACTTGTTGTCTTTTCTTAACAATTTGTCCATTGGCATAGTGATATATGCATACCCTTTTATAAATTTCATGTAGTATCCTGTGTCCCAATGTTTCTCTTAAATGATGTACTAATTTTGGTGGTGGTATATTAACAATTACTACAATCTTGGCAAGATCTACTAGCAAGCATTGTTTGCATGCCATATGGCCCAATTGTATCCCAAAGGGTGTTTGAAAGATGCAGTTCTTGATGTTTAACGATATTTGACACTAGCTGCATCCTTATAACATCAACCTCAACACTGCTACATGGTCTTTCAACAGACTATAGACTGCCCAATCATCCAGGTATACCTCTAGAAGCTGGTGGATGCATTATTTGAATGCAACTATGACTACTCTGGAAAATATTGCTAGTTCATTCTTCAATCCAAATGACATGACTTTGTACTGGTAGGATCCCCATTCTGTGGAAAAAGTTCTCTTGTAGATATCTTCTAGAGCTATCTTGATCTGATGTTAGCCTGAGAATCCATCAGTGAATGAATAAGGTTCATGTCCTCCTACATTCTCCAACACCTCATCTATGAAATGAGTAGGGAACGGGTACTGTATGCACACATCATTTAGCTTCCTCAGGTCAACACATATTCTTATCCCTCCCTATTTTTTATCATGAAATACCATAGGGCTTACCCATTTAGATTCCTCTATAGGTTCTATGATTCCATCCTCCAACATCCTATCAATTTCAGATTTGAATTTTTGCTTATATATAGGGTTTAGTCTGTATGGTCTATGTCTGATCCATCTTGCCTGAACTATGAGAGGTATCTTCATTTCAGCTAGCTCTCCTGCCATACCTTTAATTTCTGTTAACGTTGTTGGGAACAGGTCACTGTACTCACACAATAACTCTCTTATGCTTTCCATTGTTTTCTCATCCCAACAATATTCAATGTTGGCCATTTTGAGATTCTCAACTGTCCCAATGTGGACTTTCTTCACCGTGATCAACACAACAAATAACTATGATTCTAGTGGTGGACCTTCCACTTCTCTTTCACCTTCAACTTCCGAAATCTGAATGTTTCACATGTCATCTTCATCTGTTGGTTCTTCCTGCACATGGTAGCATGACAATAGTTCTTTTATTGTTTGTTTATTTTTTTGTTGTTCTTCTATCATGAGTTCAACTTCCAGTTCTTTAATGAATATCACCCCTCTGATTCATTTAAGTGTTGAGTCTATGTTGGGTTTCTCATTCTCAAATGAGAAAGTGATTGTAAAGCTCTGTTATAATACAATCAAGTTTGTAGTTCCTCTATGCAATTCCTAGTCTGTATACTAGTTTGTTGGAATCCCTTCTAATGTGTGAACAAAATGATGAGTTCATTCGTCCAGTGGTGTCATCCTCCATAGCACTTTTTGTTGGATCATGTTGTCATTGATGCCAATGGTTTGATTGATTGATGTCATTGATTGATGTCAAGTGAATGATTGATGTCAAAGGATTGATTGATTGATGATTGATGTAATATAATATGTATTGTCCTTGATGAGAACGCATAGATGAAGATGGATCAATGAGTTGTCATTGATACATGATGAAGATGGATCGTTGTGGTTTCATTGGTATATGATGCATTGTTGAAAAAATGTATAGATGACTCATTATTTTATTATCATGATTGATAAGGTGCACAAAAGAATGAACTCCAAAGTGGTCCCCTTATGGTGAAAGCCCTCACGGGAAGACACTTTACAGATTGAGTTATCCTAGAAGAATGGTTGGAGGACCCATGCTTGTATGAGGAATAACGA
>JZKD02S1112372.1:881112-907319 GCA_000966675.3 Picea glauca | reverse complement strand
TTGATGAGTAGTTGACACATGATTGGTATATACTTGGTACATGGTTGGATGCACTTTTTTATGGTATAGGTTGATTACAGGTTGTTTGGCACAGGTTGGTGCATGGTTGATGCTCCTGTTTATGGTACAGATTGATATCTATTGAGGATTGTTGCCTCATCTCAGTTGGTGATGAGAATGTAATATGAGTCTTGCATATAGAGTTGGTGCTCTTGTAGAGTTGTACTATATTCAGTTGTTGCTAAAAAAACACTCGGATTGAAGTCCATAATAAAAAGAAAAATTGTACATACATCTTGTGTTCCTTGTGGAGATGATTTGTTGATGATATATTGCTGATATATGTTGTTGATATGTATTCACATCTAACTAATTATTAATGAAAACAATTATTAATGAGTAAATTTCTAATGCTAACTAATGAGTTTTGTGTAAGAGGGAAGTTTTGGGAAAAATATCCCCACTCATTCACCCCCCCCTATAAGTGTGGTAGGTGTGTCCAACACTTTTCACTTATCCAAGTGTTTTTTTGGTGCCCCCTGTCCTCTATATTTTCATAGTTGGTTGCTTCCCTATTCTACACCAAACCTAATGCACAATAACCACTTACATTGGTACCAGTGCTTAACTGATTCTTTGTACACACCCCACCGTCTGGCAGGTGTTTCCTTGAGTGCTATATCCAGAGATAAGAGCCTCTAATTTTCTAACACTTGATTTTCATATTGTGTTAAGAATGCTTATATTTTATTCACCTCGTGGAAGCTGGGATATTCCCTTATGTCTGTACCTACCCATCTTACTGTGAGGTCTATTCTTATGCATCTTCTTGTGGAGACTTTGTGTAACCTCTGCTACCAATTTTCTAATACCCTATCTGAGTCTAACACACATGAGGTGATGCTTCTCTAACTGAGTACCCCATATGCAATTGGGTTCACATAATATTTTTCTCACACAGTTGTTCTATACAACTGGTTAATTTCCTCCAAGTCTAAGAAGGTAGGTTCTACAAACCTTTCCCCTTCAGATGGTTTCAATGGTGCAATGATTTTGTATTCTTCTGACTCGAATGTCATATTTCTCATCTTTAAGTTGATTATGGCCTGATTGTCAAACGCCCAATCCAAGCCAAGAAATGTCGGATGAGGTGTTGTGCCATCCACTATCTCTATTACTTCGAAGTCGAATTTAATGTGTACTCCATCTAGATCTATTGTTACTCCTTTTATTCTTCCAATTGGTAGAACTCTATGTTGATTTGCTAGTTTTAGCTGAACAGGTGAATATCCTAATGTGGGCTCTCCCATACATTTCCATGTCTTTTTGAGTAGCACATTTACTTCAGATCCTAAATCTACTATAATATCTTCCATGTTGAAATCTCCAATGTTGGCGTTTAATATGAATTCTTTGTTCGTTCTCCTCCTTGTATGCAGATGATTATCTATTTTTTGTTCTATATTTCCTTCTTCCTCTATGATACATATTTCTAGAATATTTTGTAATACTTTAACAGATGATGGATCATTTAGTAGTTTAACACAAGATTTCAAAAAACCCTTAATTGTACTTACTTTTCCTAGGGGTTGTGTTTCTTTGGTGTGATCCAACAATGGAGGCATATCTTATGCTGGTACTTCCCTATTATGTTGCACATTTGATGTCGATGAAATATATGGCTTCACGAATTCTTGTTTGGACTGCTTGAATATCTCATTTCCATTATGCTCATCAAACTGCTTCTTTGGTTCGACATTCTTCTTCACCCATTGGTGTTGTGTTGGATCTTGTCTTACTGTGTCATTTCATGTCTTAGATCCTCCCCTCATAACTATGATGATTTTTCTTATTTCATTCCTTGCTTCCATCGAAATCCATTGAGCATTCTGATTGTTATGATTTCTCTTTTCTTGGATCTTCCCTAATAGTGTAGGAAATTATTTCGTGTCATGATTTGATGCACGACAATACATACACGTCGCAGGTGGAAGTGGACATTCTATTGCATAGTGTCCTGGTTGTTGACAGTTGTGGCATACCACTGGTCCTCTACCTCTTCCAAAGCCTCATCTTTCTCTTCCTCCACCTCTATATCTAGCTTGATCTCCTCGTGGTGCATTGTACTGAGGAGCTTGGTTATACTGCGTGGGATTATAGTGTGGTTCTGCGGTATCGTACTGCGGCTGCAGAGTGTTATATTGTTGTTGTGCAGTGTTATACTTTTGTTGCATAGTGTTATACGGGGATGGTAATTGGTTAAACTATGGTGTGGCTTTCCCATTCATCATTTCTTCCTGCACCCTGTAAGCATATGATGTTCTTTCCATCATGAGGTCCATGGTCCTGCAATATTTTTCATCATGGCCTACTGACTTGCAAAAGTTTAATATGAACTCTTAGGTATTGTCTGGTACTTCTACATCATTGGGAAGTGATATGGATCATGCCCCTGTTTCTTACAGATCTCACACCATAGTCCTCTAGTTGGAAACGAGTTTTGCATTATTGTTGCCATGTACTACGCGAATGTTGGACATTTTTTCTTATGGTGTCGTTATGTCCTAGATGTGGTACACCAAACAACTTCTCTTTTTTCATTACCTTTGTTTTGGTTTAGCTGGAATGTTAAGTTATTTAGATCGTCCTTCATCTCCTCTATGGATGGATCTGTCTTCTGATACTGGTTCTCTTCCAGTTGTAGGGATACCTGTGGAGCCTCTTCCTATGTTTGAAACGTCTACTATCGCAAAGGGTATTTCAAGTGCAGTAGCAGTGAATTGACGAATAGATTCCTATGTTGCATATATTTCATAACATACTTTAGCTTTCCCTTAAATCATTTGAATCTCTGGTCAATTTCCCATACATATTCTCCTGGTTTTTGTCTAATATCTATCATCTCATTCATGTATTGATCCTCTAAACTAGGCTTCTGGAATTCATTTATCAACAACTTTTTGATATCTCCAATCGTTCTGGTTGTCCCTAGCAAACTGTTTGTAGCTAAAATCATGTACCAATCCAGTGTGCGATATCTTAGCGTGATAGCTAACTGTGCAAGTTTAGTGTCCTCATCCATGATCTGTTTCACTTTCCAGATATTTTCACAAATGAACAAGTGCTTCCTAGGGTCGTCTAATGCTTCTCCTTTGAATTCTGTTAACCTGATAGTGGGATCATGTCCTACCATCCTAAATGCTAAACTAATACCTCTACACGGTGTAGATACTTGACTAATGATTCCTGAACTAGATCCCCTAGTTGTGGTTCCTTGTGTAGATGTACTTCATGTTGTCTTTATTCTTCTGAAATTTGGTTTTCTAAACGGTGGTGTTCTTCTTGGTGTATTAGTCACACATGGGTTTATGGGTTCCACACTGACACTGATATGGATACGATTGTTTCCTTCTATTCCTTCTCTTGGACCTCTTGTCTTCCTCTCATATGTCATGCACAATATTTTCTAAATATCCTACACAACCCAAAGATCCTCTACCTCTTCTTCATCACTTTCCAAGCCTTCCCTTCCAGCTACGACTCTCTTCTTGGTGTTCACCTTATATTGGTAGGGTACTCCACTGTGCATTTTTCCAGTTGTTAGCCCTTGGGTATGGAAGTACACGAATATCAAGGAAGAAAAAGGAGAATGCAAACTTCGCAGAAGACACAGTGACTGTTACTGGGTCGAAGTGAGAAAAAGAGCAGAAAAGATGGAGATAAGTAAGTCGTTGGATGAGGAGATCGAGGATAACAGATCAACAATAAAGAATGATCGTGGACAACTCAGAAAGAGAAGCAATCCACCATTGGACACCTTTAAGCATCGTGCGAGAAGGAAGGAAAGATAGGCTGGTGAAGCCCTGAAAATATGGTTCAAGTTGACCTAGGGTTTTAGACACCTAGGGTTTTGGTATCTAGGGTTTTGGACACCTATGTCTCGACCTAAGGATGTCGGTAAGTGATTGTAATGTATAAATAAGAACTCATATGAGGGAAGAGGGTTGGATCAGGTTTGAGTTACTCAATCTAGTTGTTGTTTTGTTGTGAGAGATTATTGTTGTGTGAGAGAGAAGTGTTAAGTTGAAGAGCCTTCTGGTATTGTAAGATCTTCAGCTGGGTGTGAAGATCGACCTTGCAGCTGGGTGCGCAGGGAGGGGAGAGAAAGAGAGGAGAAGAAAGAGGATCTACTAGCTAAGAGAATAGATAAGAAATGTATGCTTCATTTTAATATATTATAAAGCACAATTTGGTGGATGTAGCCTTAGAGAGAGGGTGAACCATGTATATTTTGTGTTGTGTGTGATTGGTATTTTGTCTCTATCATTGATATACTTTAATTGCATTGTTGTTTTAGATCTGATAAGTAGATGTGCAGACTAGATCCAAGTTGATAAGTGATATATGAATGTTGTGTTGTTTGTGTATTAGTCCCACTTGATATTCCCCTTGGTTGTAGACATCTCTATCCTGCAACCCTTTCATAACTGCTTCTGGTGAGACTGCATCTACTTTGCAGGTGTTGCTGAGAGGGCCAGTAGTTAGGACTTGTTGGTTTTCTCTTTGAGCTGAACCCTGGGTCTGCCCCTATGCCAACAAATGGTTCCATTGTCGGGACATGAATCTTCTTGAGGGAATTTCAAGGTGCTTCCCATCAAATACAGAGACTCAAAAGTGGATAGAGGTTCAAGAAAAGGACTTCTTTGAAGCCTAGAACAAGAATCCTAATCTTAGTACAAAAGATTGGTTGGAGAAATATATCTTCACTGATATACACAAAATTTTCTTTGGGGGAATCCATCAGGAACTGTATGAGTGGCTAGCTAGATTAGCAGATACCCAGTTTGAGATCCGATCTAGACCTCCTATAGTGTGGATGTTGAAGATGATCAAGAAGTTCAAGAGAGTTGATAACACTATATCACAAGCAATAGATCACTGGTTTGACAACACCATTGGAGGGTACATCACAAAGTTTGTTGTTGACAGAGTAGAGTCATACAACCAAGCTGAGAGATATTTCTTTAATGGACCTAGAGGAAAATTTTTACAATTCCTGAAGTTGAGACTCAAGATGTTATTGCATGAGAAGAACATCTTGAAGATACAGTAGATTGGTCAGATCTAGAAATTCTAATGTTCAAGAATTCAGACAGCGACAGTGACATAGAAGCTAGACATATGCACAGTGGGAGAGTGTTCAGAGAAGTTAACCTTGTGAACCTGTTCAGGTAGAAATTCAGGGATGAAGGTTTCTATAGTGGAGAAGAGAAAGATATGACAGATGAGGAGCATTCAGAACCTCCTGAGACAGTGGAAGGGAAAGTTGAAAAGCTTCACCGAGAAGAATCTAAAACTTCAGAAATTGCACAAACCATTGAATTAAGTACTATTGTCCCTCACGTTGATTCAACAACACTAAGCAACTAGAATAGTCAGATTCACCAAAGTCCTTAGAGTACTATTACTAGCAGTTTAGCACATACTTAGTCAGGGACCCTAGGAAGATCTATGGTAGATGAGATGAGACTTCCTATATTTAGGGGAGATGGATCTAAAGATCCTAATCAACACTGGCTCCTATGTGAAGCCATATGGAATATTAAAATTTCACTGAAGAAGCTGTCAAAAGAACCTAGTTTAGTACCACTCTAAGGGATCATGCACTAAGATGGTACATGAAGCTTGTTCAAGGAATTTCACAGCCTAAGACACTGAATCAGATTAAGAATGCACTGATTGCGGAGTTCAAGAAACGCAAGTCAGATTCACAATGTATTATAGAGATGAAAGAAATCAAGCAGAAGGTGGTCAAACCTGTTTGGGAATTCGATCAAAGATTCAAAACCTTAACAGGACGATTGACTTTTCAGATCCCAGATGAACAAAACAAAGAATGGTTCATTGTTGCCCTCTTACAACACATCAAAGTTCCTCTGATGCAACAGAATATTTCTTTGCAGTCTAAGGCACTGGAGAACACCAAGAAGTTAGAATCAACCCCTATGGGAGAATCCAGTTCAGGTATGCGTCAGATCTTGAGTCAGCTAACTAGTTTGTCTCTAAAAGGTCGAAGACATGAAGAAAGACAACGAAAAAGATAAAAGAGAAGACATCTAGTGTGTTAAATTCATATTAGAAGGCCATGACAAGGAACATTGTCCTCTATTCAATGAATACTTGGCTTCTAGAGCTCCGAGCCCTTTGAAGCAAGTCACCTTACCCTGGTGTGAGGTATGCAGAAATAGGCATCACCCTGGTGAGTTCTATTACATGCAAAAATATGTTTATACACCCACAAATTTGTATTGCACGTTCTGTAAGTCTATGGGAAATGATGATAGGGATTGTAGGGATTACAATCTCATGCATTAAAGGTCGAGAGACATATATAAAATTCAAGGCGAAGTACCACAAGAAGGAAAAACTACGCAGTATAAATCCCCTAGGAGAGGAAACTTTAATCCTCACAGTGGATTCAGAGGATGAGGAAAAGGAGGAGGAATAGGTTGAGGCCAAGGACATATAATCTGTTATAAATGCACACAACCAGGACACCTCGCAAGGGATTTCCAGAACCCTTGTACTACTTGCAGCTACTATAGCTCGTTTGAACATGTTATAGAAGATTGTCCTATGCTGCTAGCTAGGATTCAGGAAAGATGAGGACCTCACCAGAACCCACAAGTACAACTGATATACACTGAAGTTCGCAGAGAGGACCCTAGAGTGGCTGTTATAACTAGAGGAGGCATTGTTACAGGAGAGGACAGATTGACCCCAAGGAAGATTACAAAATACTCAGGAATCAGGAAAGCTATAGAGAAGACACAAATGTTTGATGCAAAGAAAGAAAGACAAATGTTTGAGGAGGCAAGAAAAGAATTCATAGGAGACCAGGGTTCCATACTGAAGACAAGAGCAGAAGTGAGGGAATATGGAATGCCTCTGCCATTTGATCAGTCTGCTTCACCAAAAGAAGGAAAAGAGGTAAGAAATCTCATGGAATTTCTATATACTTGTATTAGGTTGATTCAGGATGAGAGCGATGTACAAGAATTACAAAATTTAATCAGACACTATGAACTAGGAAAGATAGACCCCTTACTCAATAGGGTAGTACACCAAATCGGTAAGAAGAGAAGGTCAAATAAGGAATTACATTTGAATTCTCAAACACGAGTGTATGAGATAGATTAAGTAGTCCTCGACTTAGGGTTGGAGGACAATGTCATGACGACGCAAACCTAGGCACTGATGGGAAAACCAAAGTTGATCTATTTCCTTATCAGGCTTAGGATGGCCAACCAACAAGCTATAAGTTCATTTGGTAGATTGGAACATGTCCATGTGGACATTGATGGAGTAAGAACATTTGTAGATTTTGAGGCAATTGAGATAGTTGACGACAACTGTCCTTACCCTACGTTGTTATGAATTGATTGGACCTTCAATAATTATACTGTGGTTGATTTAAAGAAGAGACATATGAATTTTGAAAAAGACGACCTTAGGGTCATTGCACCCTTAGATCTAGATGTAGCTCATAGATACACAAAGCCCATCAGAGAAGAAGACCGCACATATGAACTGGAAAACATGTAGAATTTAATAGCCAGACAACAAGATTACATTAATCCAACAACCGATGGAAACTTAAGTTGGCGAAGTGATAGTGTATGCTCATCAGACTCAGAAGAAGCACTGGAGAGTTGGCAGAATAAAATGTATGAAGTATCTACAAGAATATGTGCTAGAATAACTAGAGAAGTTCACTAGATCAGCACAACAGTAAGTAACTTACCCACCTTTGATGGTCTAAATCCTTTAGAAACCTTCTTGTCAGAATTTGAAGAAAGTGTACCAATACAACAAAGATTGTTGGCAATGGATGAGGCCTTGAAAGAAACCCCAGCAAGATGGTGGGGGACACACAAAAATAACATTACAGACTGGGTACAATGTTGTACCTTGATGACAATGCGGTTCTCAACACAAGTAGAAGGCTATGAAGTTCGCTACACAGGGTGAAGTTGTCCAAAGGACCATGTGTGAAGTTGTGAGGAAGCCTGGAGAAATGTTCCCCAAGAAAAATGGGTACACAAATTCATCAACACACTCGACACGACACCTATCAATTGGTACCTTCAAGCAGAGTTGTGCCTCATCACTACAGATTGGAAAGGTATGATTTAGAATTTTGTAACCACCTTCTTATTTGAAATTCAACATCCTTCAATAGATAAAGCACTACATATTGTCAGATAGAAAGTATTTGAGGAGGCCTCAGATGAATGGACTATGCCTCTACAAAAACTGCAAGGTTGCTACAACATCAATGATGATGAGTATGATGATCCGAGGAAGGTGAACATCATAGAAATAGAAGGACAGAGAGATGTAGAAGGACCAGGAGTTGAGTTAACATTTATTAAACAACCGATCAAGATTAAGAAGTTCAATATTGGAATATAACAAACACTGAAGCTTGCAAATGTCAGAGATTATTGGGATGTTTCTACCATTGACAATATTATAGAGCTTTTGCATGAATATCAGGACTTGTTTCTGACCAAGTTCACTGATATGAAGGGTATTAAAGGACCTATGGGAGAGATGAGGATCCCTTTGAAACTAGATACAAAACCAGTCAAACAAAGACCTTGCAGGTTGAACCCTAAATATAAGGAGAACATGAATATTGAGATCGACAGAATGCTGGAAGCAGTGATTATAGAACCTGTCGAAGAGTCAAAATGGATTAGCCCTATGGTGGTGCAAGAAAAGAAGACAAGAGAAATCAATATTTGCATAGACCTCAAAAAGTTGAATGATGCATGTTTGCACGACCCCTTCTATACACCATTCACTGATGAAGTGTTAGATAATGTGGGAGGCTAAGAGGTATATTCTTTTACAGATGGATTCTCAGGATACCATCAGATCTAGATTTCCAAGGAACATCACCATAAGACCATTTTTGCAACAGAATGGGGATCCTACCAATATACAATGATGCCATTTGGATTGAAGAATGCCCCAACCATCTTTTCCAGGGTGGTGGTCAAAGCATTCAAGGAGTTTCTGCATAAATTTCTCGAAGCATATTTTGATGATTGGACTATTTTTAGTTTATTGAAGAATTATATTGAATGTCTAAGGCTAACATTGGATAAATGCAGGTAGTGTCAAATTTCCCTGAACCTGAAGAAATGTATTTTATTTTCACCATTTGGAGTGTTGTTAGGTCATATTGTATGTAAGCACGGATTTTCGGTAGATCCATCCAAAATTGCCATTATAGTTGATCTAACCCCTCCTACTTTAGTCAAATAGCTGCGCACTGCACTGGGACACACAAGATACTATAGGAAATTCATTAAAGGATATGCTAAGATTACAACACCCATGGAGAAGCTATTGAAAAAAGATTGTCAGTTTAGTTGGACAGAAGAATGCCAACAGAGCTTTGACACACTGAAACAAAAAATGGTTACTGTTCCTATTCTGGTTTTCACAAATTGGACTAAGGAACTTCATGTGCATATCGATGTGTATTCCATTGCTTTAGAAGCTATGTTAGCACAACCTGGAGGAGGAGATATTGACCACCCATTAGCCTTTGCTAGCAGGAAGCTATCAACTGCTGAGATTAATTACACCACTACTAAACGAGAAGGGTTAGCCATGGTATATGCATTGAAAAAATTTCACCACTACTTGTTGGGAGGACACTTTAAAATGTTTACTGATCATTCCATGCTAAAATACCTAAGCAACAAGCCAGTGTTGGGGGGAAGGATATGTAGATGGCTTCTACTATTTTAGGAATATGATTTTGAGATCATAGTAAATTCAGGGAGAATGAACAAAGGTCCTAATCACTTGTCAAGGTTGGAACATGGTGAAGCCAACCAATTTGGAGGATTCACTATCGAATGCACAACTACTAACCATTAGAAAGATCAATGATCCGGATTATTTTCGGCATGAAATGAGATCGGAGATATAATAAAGAAATGCATAGAGATATCACAGATATTCAATAATATAACAGAAATGTATTAGATATGCAACCATAAACATGGATATACAACAATACACGATTTCTATTAATGAAAGAAATGTACAGAGACTGTAAAAATACAGAGTGAAAGACTCACTAGAATGGTGGCAGCTTATCTCTGAGAAGAGATGTGACGGCTACTCGCATTCGCAAGAAGATGATTACAATGAGGCTCTGAAGGCCTTTTTACAATAATAAGGAATGTTAAAAACCATAGACATCCAAAAACCTAACCCTAGGAGATGAAGTGTCAAAAGTCATGTGGGCCCCGTTTGGGTAAGTGAGTACATCAACTTCCTGGGGTCGTAACTTTTGCATACGATCTCCGTTTTAGGCGTGTGATAGATATTTGGAAAGGTATCATCGAGGAGATTCATTTTAGGGGCTCAATAATTCCTTTAGCTATCATTTAGAAACTCAATCTCGAAAAACCTTCATTTGGGCCCTCAAAATGGCCCCAGAAGTTAAAACCTGCTAAAAATAGTAAATTGCCAAAATTGCCAGAAAATTGTTTTGAGCCATTTGGAAAACGTGGGTGGCCACCGATATCCACCTGGATCAATCAATGACCACTTCTTAGAGATAGTTCAGTTTCTATCAATAGGAATGACACCTAGTGAGTACACAATTCCTTAGAAGAAACAACTAGTAGTGTGTGTTGCAGACTTCTCACTTATAGTTGGACATATATACAAGATGGGACCCGATAAAATATTAAGAAAATGTGTTATGGAGGTAGAATGACCACTGATCCTTGCATAATCTCATGAATGCATCATAGAAGGACATTACACAGGGAAATCAACTGCGTAAAAGGTTCTTAGAGTTGGCCTTTGGTGGCCTACCTTACACAAAGATGCTAAAGACTATTCCAGAGCCTGCGATGTATGCCAAAGAGTTAGGAAACCATCTAGAAGAGATGAAATTACATTATCCCCACAAATGACCCTACAAGCATTCAAAAAATGGGCCATTGACTTCATTGTACCTATAAACCCACCAAGAAAGCATACAGGAGCAAGGTACATAATTACAACAACATAATACTTGACTAGATGGGTTGAAGCAAGAGAAGTTAAGGACTATAGTGCAACTACAACTACATGTTTCATATTTGATGACATCATAACTAGGTTTGGATTCCCAAAGATCATTATGAGTGATGAAGGTAAACATTTCATCAATAAGACAGTTGAAGCCTTGACTGAAGAATTTGCAGTCTACCATCAGAAGAGCACAACATACCATCCACAAGAAAATTGGACAGTTGAAGCATTCAAGAAGATCTTGGAGACAACCCTGATGAATATTTGTAGTGTGAACAGGGATGATTGGGATCTAAGAGTACCAACAATATTAGGGGCCTATAGAACCACTTGCAAGAAGCTGACAATGCATACACCTTTTAAGTTGGTATATGGTCTTGAAGTTGTTGTTCCAATGGAATATTTGGTACCAAGCCTGAGAATTGCTTCCTTTACAAATATGGATGAACCTAACATTGTTCAAGATAGGCTTGCACAGTTAGTTGAATTGGAGGAAGAAAAATTTGTTGCAGGATTCCATCAACAAGTACAAAAGGAAAGAGAGAAGGCCTACCATGATAGGCACATCAGGAAAAAGGAATTTAGACAAGGTGATCTAGTCCTGATATATGACAGTAAGTTCATCAAACATCCTGGGAAGTTAAGAATGAATTGGATAGGACCATATGAAATTTCTTATGTTACAGAGGGAGGAGTTGCGTAATTGAAGACTCTGAATGGGGAGTGGAAGGAAGGATTAGTGAATGGGAGCCAGTTGAAATTGTACCATGACAACCAGCTTCCCCATAGTTCTCAGTAAATGCAAGAAGAAAAGGGTCTAGCTACCAGGTGTAGTTGAAACTAGGTACCAGACATAGGAAAGATAGTCTGCACAAGGAGGAAAAGGAGGCATAGAGGAGAAACCAGAGGCTGCACTGTGCAGTCTAAAATCAAAGTAAAACATGAAGCTGAGATATGAAGTGCCTCAAGATGAGTCACAGGTGAGTGTTGGGGGCCTGTTATCCCTTGGGTATGGAAGTACGTGAAGATCAAGGAAGAAAAAGGAGAATGAAAACTTTGTGGAAGACACAGTGATTGTTACTGGGTCGAAGTGAGCAAAAGAGAAAAAAGGATTGAGAGAAGTAAGCCATTGGATGAGGATATTCAGGATGACAGATCAACAAGAAATAAGGATCATTGAAAACTTAGAAAGCAGAGAAATCCACCATTTGACACCTTAAAGCACCGCGCGAGAAGGAAAGAAAGACAGGCTGGCGAAGCCATGAAAATATAGGTCAAGTTGAACTAGGGTTTTAGAGATCTAGGGTTTTGGTATCTAGGGTTTTGGACACCTAGGTATTGACCTAAGGATGTTAGTAAGTGATTGTAATGTATAAATAATAACCCATATGAGGGAAGATGGTTGGTTCAGGTTTGAGTTACTTGATCTAGTTGTTGTTTTGTTGTGAGAGATTATTGTTGTGTGAGAGAGAAGTGCTAAGTGTGAGAGCCTTATGGTATTGTAAGATCGTTAGTTGGGTGCGAAGATCGAACCTACAGTTGGGTGCGTAGGGAGGGGAGAGAAAGAGAGGAGAAGAAAGAGGATCTGCTGGCTAAGATTGCAAACAAGAACTGTATGCTTCATCTTAATATATTATAAAGCACAGTTATGTGGATGTAGCCCTAGAGAGAGGGTGAACCATGTATATTTTGTATTGTGTGTGATTGGTATTCTATCTTTGTCATTGATATATTATGATTGCATTACCATTTTAGATCTGATAAGTAGATGTGCAAAGTAGATCCAAGTTGATAAGTGATATATGAATGATGTGATGTTCTTGTATTAGTAACACTTGATATTCCCCTTAGTTGTAAACATCGCTTTCTTGCAACCCCCTCATAACGTCTTTGGGTGAGACTACATCTCCTTCACAGGTGTTTCTGGAAGGGCCAATAGTTAGGTCTTGTTGGTGCGCTCTTGGAGCTGAACCCTGGGTCTGCCCCTGTGCCAACACCAGCTGTTTCCATGATCCACTTGATATGGTCTTCATCCATCATAATTGGGTCCAAGGCCTCCTCCTTCTTTCCTTTATCCATTTCTTCTTCCATTCCTCCTTCCCCTGTCAGTGCTTCCCCCCTTCCCCCATGGACGCAGGGACGTTTTAGTTGTCTGAATCCATTGTCATTACACCTTTGTTATATAGTAATATCTTAATAGAAGCATATAACCATATGATGTACCTACCTCGAGGACCCTTCAAGAACTCTTGTTCTTCTGCACTGTAATACTTCATTGTATCTACTACAAATTCTATGATAAATCCTGCAACAATGTTGTCTAACCAGAAATCTACTGCCCACGTAAACTTATTATTAACTCATTGTAACTGTGCAATCTCTTCAGGATTCCATTCTAGTTGTCTGATCTGATTTGTGGGATGGTTTTGTTTCAACCTTTTTGTCCACTCCTGCAATACATGCGAGAAATCACCAAAAAATACTTCATGCAAGTCATTGAATACGTACTTGTCCAGATATTTGCACAGTGTCAACTTTGGGTTTATGTTATCTTTCTTCACAAACTCTAGCTCCTTTGTTTTCAACCATCTCTCTATCTTTGCCTTCGTTGGATTCCATGATCTCAACATCCCCTTTTAAATTCTCATTCTCTCAACGTCTTGTCATCCGGTTTGTCATTCTTTTAACACATCTTCCACAAATCTCATATACGCAATCCCATTCTTTTCCAACCAACCATCAACATAACCATTTGTTGGCTTTTACCCTTTGTTAGTCTTTGTATTTTCTATTTAGGATTCTTTATGGTTCATTATGATCCTACCTTACTATCATATATTGACCCTAGTTCATATTTGATAGGATCCCAAAAAAATCCCTCTAAAACTATCGACCCCTCTGGAAGAGAAAAATGAAACACAACACACAGGGTGTACTGCGTAGTCTCACCCAAGATAGCTCTATGGGTGGATTCAATAATCATGTGTTTTCACCCTGGGAATGAGTGGAAATATGCAATTGTATTTTGTATTATTTATTTACTCAATCTAACATACGATTATAATAGTCATTCTATTCATGCATGTGAAAAAACAAATCTAACTAGTTAATTCATTCATCTAACATTCACCATTTAAAAAAAATAAAGATGCATACATTCATTCACATAACATAGGGGTTACCATGGTTCACCCCCTCCTCGGCTACGCCCACAAATATCTATCTCTCAGGCTCTTTATTATGGTTCAATAATATGTCACTTCGCGCGTGTTTACAATCTTAGGTCTTACTCTCTCCAATAGGATCCCCGATCCTTGTGAGGCTGACTAGATCACATTAGGCTCCTCATCCTATGATATAACCCTCAGGATCGAGTCTCTTACTACTTCCCTATCTCACCAGCTACTGACTCATACAGTTCTTACAACTCTCTCTTCCTCGGTTGGTTCTCCAATCCCTGTCTTCCTCTAAGTACTACCTATTTATATTCTTGGCTCATCAACCATTACAATACATTACAAAAAACCTAACCCTAGCATCATTAGGTATTCGTTGCATGTTCTCCTCACTTGCTTCCCTTACACTTGCTTCTTTTCCTTCCAGTTGTCCTTTCCTCCTTACATGCTTATCTTCTAAAAATAGCCTTTTCTCCTAATATTCCTGCATCCAACACTCCTCGATGATACCTTTCCAACGAGATATCATGCACCCCAAACAAAGCCCCCAAAATGAATTTCCTCGATGATACCTTTCCAACAAGCTATTGTGTGCCCCAAATGGAGATCGTATGCCAAAGTTATTCCCCCAGGAAGTTGATACACCAAACTACCCAAAACAAAGTCCACAAAACTGTTGGCTTTTCATCTTCTGGGGTTAGGGTTTTGTATTTTATTTATATTAAAAAGGCCTTAGAGCCTCATTGTAATCATCTTCTTGCAAATGTGAGTAGGCGTCACATCTCTTCTTAGAGATAACATGCCACCATTCTAGGGAGTCTTTCACTCTGTATTTCTATAGTTTTGTACATTTTTCTCATTAATAGAAATTGTGTATTATTGTATCTCTATGTTTATGGTTGCATCTTTGATATATTTTTGTTATAATATTGGATATATGACATATATCTGTACATTTCTTCATTATATATATTCTCTCATTCCATGCCCAAAATAAATTGGATCATTGGTATCAAAGCAGACTGCTCTTGATCATTTTTTCCATTGCATGTCCCTGACGAGGTCTGAGTATAGAAAGTTGGGTCTAGAGATTGTCTCTCTTGAGGAAAATCACTCCCGCATCCCTAAGAAACCCTCCATGGTGGAAGAAAAGAAAAATTATAGAGAAAATGATTATATTAATATGTTTCTTGAGCAAGCTCTCACGCAACAGAGGGACAAAATGATGGAGAAATTTTCCCACATACTTCAACGCCAACCGATAACAACAGGTGCGTTTTCATCAAGAGGAAACTTTGAAGGCACCTCACCTTTCAAGGTACAAGTTAATTTTGATATTCCCATATTTGAAGGACAGATAGATGCAGATACCCTAGAAAAATGGTTAAATATGCTAGAAGGTTATTTCCTTGTTCATAAATTCTCTGATAGGGAAAAGATTACCTTCGCACTCCTTAAGTCTATCCCCCATGTCAAACATTGGTGGGAAACTTATTGGGATCAAAGTTCCACAGAGGAGTCTGGAATATATGGGGTTGAGCCCACTTGGGAATTTTTTGTGGATGCAGTGAAGGAACAATATTACCCTGTTGGAAATTATGATGGCCAGTACATGAGATGGACCACACTACGACAAGAGAGGGGCCAAGAAATCCCAAAGTTCACCAATACCATCCATACCTTACATACCAAGATGGGTATCAAAGAATCCGAGTGACATCTGGTTCTGAAATACCGTGGGGATCTACACATATACATCCAAACTAAAATGGATTTTTTTTACATCTCATCACTGGGTTCTACTTATTGATATGTTATTAAAATTGAGTATAAATTTAAGCACCTAAACAAGCAGGAGTTCAGGTCTACAAATCTGCAACAACCAAAGTATGGTAAAGACAAACCTAACAACCATCCTTTAGAAAAATATTCCCAGCGACATGAAAAGAAGGGTAACGAAAAGACCAAGAAGGATTGTTGGGTGCAGGCCTATTTTGAGAAGAAAGGTTGTTTTGAGCACATGCACAGTTTTGGAGAAGAAGGTTGTTTTGAGCACAGGCACAATTTTGGAGAAGAAGGTCTATTTTGGGAAAGATCTAATTTTGGCCAGAAGACCTAATGTTGGAGCATGCACAGTCGAAGGCAAGAAAGAAACATGCAAGAGGAAACGAAACATGGCACACAGGAAGATAAACCTAATCATGTTAGGGTTAGAGTTTTGGATAATGATTGTAATGACTATAAGCCTAAAAACTAGTATAAATAAGAACCTAGGAGTTCTAGGTCAGGGGTTAGTGAGAGAGTATTGTTCATGAGTTGTTCGACTAGTTCAGTAGTTTTGAGGAGATTTTTTCAATAACTAGCCAAGTAGGTTAGATCTCGAGGGTTAGATCACAGTCTAAGGAGCTTGGTGTGATCTAGTCTGCCTCATAGAGGATCCAAACCTCTTCATACTTGTAAGAAGATAGATGTAATGCGTGCAACACTATATTTTATAGTAGAGCTAATAAAAGAGTAGAGAAGCCATATCTTTGTGCATGTATCCCAGGAGGGGGTGAACCACGGTAAAACCTATGTGATATGTAATGTTTGGTGCATGTTTACTTTATGTCTATGATTTATCGTGTTTAATTTCTGTCAATGAATGATTTGTGAATGAATTGTTAAGATAAATATGTTAGAATGCATGCATGGCCTAAAAGATGAATGAATCCTAGGACTATTGAATGGATAATATGATAAATACATGAAGAAGGTAGAATACACTTCCATATCCTCACTCATTCCTAGACTACAAGAACTTGAGCATTGCAGTCCACCATAAAGCTATCTCAGGTGAGACTGCATAGTGCACTATGTGTGTTGTGCACTTTGTGCTCTATGTTTCCTTGTGGTTTACCAGGAGGGAGATAATTTTAGAGGGTGATGCAGTAGCATCGCCAACTCATCAAGCGAGCCAGCAAATCAAGCGGAGATCAGCTGGATAAACAAACCCAAACTTTTAAAAATACTTTGGGATTGTAGCGCAAGTCTTTTAATGAAGCCATTTATGAAGGCGCATTGTATATTGTATTGGACCTTGAGCCTTTAAGCTCTCGTCCTTTGGTAGATAGGAGGCATTTAATATATTTAATGCTGGTAGATAAGATGTTCAAGTCTAGATTTGATAGTTTAGAATCCGAGAGGGAAAACGGATATAGACACCCTCATTGTGCATTGTAATATTATCAAGCATTCAGAAGAAGAGAAGAGCCAGCAGAGAATATAGTATGAAGAACACCCATGTACAGGCATTTGAATTAATAGAAGGAAGCTTTGATTCAAGCACATGGTTTGTGTTGTTTTCTCTGTGTATTGTTGACGTGCTCATGAATGTTTGTTTTTTGGTTATGCATTTGCTTTGTATATGCTGTGCATGTGATTTCATCTTTCAAACTGAATTCTGAGAGAAGAGAGAATAAGTTTCAATTGTTTCTCTATCTGAGCCAGGAGATTCCTGCAAGGTGTGCAGTTGAATTCATCCGCAAGGAGTGCGTTGAAGAAGGCTCAGTAGTTTAACTTTTGTTCTCATTCACCCAAAAGTGAGAGTGGGTTGTTGAAGCCATGCAAAGAGTGTGCAGGCTGAAGAAGAAGTCTCAGTTGTGAACCTGAGCAAAGGAAGTCAGAGACTGCTGCTGCAGGAAGTGCACAGAGTCGGAAGGATTCAACACTTGGGGAAGTTGTTGAATGTCGAGCACAAGGAGTGCATGCAAATTCCTCTGAAAGAATCAGAGTGGATAAGCTTAGGAGGTATAGTAACTTCATGGTATCGTCAAAGGAAGAGCACAGGAAGTTGTGCGTGAACCCTTTAGAGAGAGAGATTCTAGTGCAGGTGTGGAAGGGCAAGTGCTGAGAGGGAACACTTAGCCATACTCAAGAAATCTTCGAGGAGGAGGAATCGACGGTCAAGATTCACAGAGGAAGATTGCAAAATCCCGTCAACCGTTAGATCCTGAAGTGATGTGCATGGTTTAAGCCTTAGAGTGCAGGGGAAGAGCTAGGAAGTCATCGGGATTCAGCCCATCGGAGATTTGGGGTTTCCCGTGACAAGGAACTTGTGCAAGTTGAATTCGTGACTTAGCGATACCCGATAGAGCATCGAGAAGGGGTGACGTGGAGGAAAGGACTTGTACGTGCATCGGAGTTCAACATTTCAGGGTTCTCGGTGACAAGAAAACCATAGCATGAGGAGTCACGAAATTTTGAAACACGACGGTCCCACAACCATCGTGTGAAGTGGAGGACAGGTGTCATTGCACTTTAGGGATCGGGACTTGGAAGAGTCTGTGAATTTGTGCAGCACGAATCGTGATCTAGCAAAACACGATTTCCCGATCACCACAGGAGTGGGCCATAGGCGCCAGAGCGCAGGACAAGTGTCAGAAGGTTCAATCTTGTCGGGAGTTAGCGCCAGGTGGCATCGGAGATTGGAGGATCAGAGATCCTGAGGATGTAAGTTGTACGCTCAGTTTTGCGAAGCCCAAAACTCCGATAGGAGGAAAGGACCGTGGTCGGGTGGACCAACAGGTCACATGTGAAAAGAGTTAGCCGGAGGGGCTAAAGGGTGCAGTGGTACCATCGAAGATCGGGAGTTGGGGATTCATGAGAGCAGTGATTCACGACAGTGTGAGTACCGATTTCCTGACGGAGTAATTCCCGATAAGAAGAAGGAAGCGTGGGTGAATAATCATCGGGGTTCGGGGATTTATAAGACCCGATTCCGTGAGTTCAAGATCCGCGATTACGCGAAGTCGTGATTTCCCGATAGCATAAGGGAAGATCATGAAGAGCATTCTGTGGGTGTGAAAACCTCTTGATAAGGGGTTGAAGAGCATTTTAGCTCTTCAGGCCAGTGAAGAAGAAGGTCCTGGTGGGAGCTTACATGCCCGGGTGGCGCATTTGTGTCAGAGTGGTATCAGATAAGATTTCTTGTCTGTATATTTCAGGCAAGAGGAGCGAGGAAGGAAAGAAGCACTCTGATACACACAAAGTGGTATCAGAGCGAGAAAATTTCTCTGTTTTCTGTATCAGGGAAAAGAAAGGAAAATTTCACCATGCCGTCGAGGAGAGAAAGGCAATCACCCGATCTAGAGGATAGGGGAAACCAAAGAGGTAGAGGGAGACAAGCACAGAATCCAGATATGGAGAGGCAGATACGTGATCTTCGAGCGAGATTAGAAGATATGGAAGCAGCGCAGAGACGCACAACCAGTGATGGAGATCTAAGTGACTCTGAAGGCGAAGTTGAAGTTGAACAAAAGGAGAAGTTGCAGCCAAAGATGCATCCAATGAGTGATTAATAAAATCTATCGCTCAGATGAGTTCAAAAACAAAGATGGACATTCCAACTTATGAAGGGAGTCTAAATGCAGAAGAGCTTCTAGATTAGATTATAACTCTTGACACTTACTTCGATTATGAAGATATCAAAGAAGATAAGAAGGTTAGGCATGCTGTCACAAAATTGAAGGGACACGCAGCATTATGGTGGGACGAGCTTCAAGAAAATAGACGTTCCAAAGGCAAGCAAGAGATCAAAATCTGGGATCGAATGATTGCGAAGATGAAGGCAAAGTTCATCCAAAGGGATTATCAAATCACAATGTTCAAGAGATTGCAGAACCTGAGACAGAAACTGATGACAGTGAAAGAGTATACTGAGGAATTCTATAAGCTCAATATCAGAGTAGGTCATCGGGAGAGCGATGATGAAAAATTTTCCAGGTGTATGAATGGCTTAAGATACGATATTCAGGACGAGATGAGTATGACAACCATCAGAACGGTGGAAGATGTGTATCAAATGGCATTAAAAGATGAAGAGAAGCTAAGTTGTAAACCAACACAGCGAGGTCGAGGTAAGAGCTAGCCAAAAGGTAAGTCAGTTGCCCAAGATAGGTTCCAGAAGCCCAAGGAGGAATGGAAGAAACCTTAGGGTAGAGTAGAAAGAGGTGGTACCTCACAGAAAAGACCATACATTGAACAGAGAGGGTAGCATAATGAGCAGAAGGGAGATTATGATGATGCAAATACTTTTCCTCGTACCAGAGGTAGAGGAAGAGGCAGGGGTGGAGTCATCACATGCTTCACGTGTGGAAAGAATGGACACACGGCAATTGACTGTCCAGATAGGAAGAAAGATGGAGGAGAAGCTCACATCACCGAGGCACAGAGGCGAGATGCTGAAGCAGAAGACGCAGAAGACGGAAGGTCGCTGATGATGAGTAAGGTTCTCTTAACACCCTAGAAGGAGGTGGAGGACACAGCTCAAAGAAGCTGACTTTTCAGAATTACTTGCAAGAACAAAGACAGGAAGTGCAAGGTTATTGTGGATAGTGGAAGCACAGACAATCTCGTTTCAATCGAGATGGTGGAGAAACTAGAGCTGGAGACAACTGATCACCCGAGTCCATATAGAGTTTCATGGCTACAAAAGGGACATCAGGTGAGTGTCACTAAACAGTGCTTAGTGGACATCAAGATAGGAGGATATAATGATAAGATACTTTGTGATGTTATTCCTATGGATGTATGTCATTTATTGCTAGGAAAACCATGGAAATATGATAGGAACGTAATTCATGATGGGAAGATGAATACGTACACTTTAGAGAAGAATGGAAGAACACACATGTTACTTCCGATAAAAGATAAGGAGGTGAAACCGGAAGTGAACAATAGGATACTTCTCATGAGTGGGAAGAAACTTTTGACAGAAGTAAAGAAGAAGGAATATCCACAATTCTTTGTGGTCAGGAAACCAAAAGCTGTTTTGACCAGCACAAGAGTGGATGATTTGCCGGAAGAAATTCAGGAACTGCTGGAAGAGTTCGCTGATATAGTGGTGGATGAATTACCTCATTCGTTGCCTCCAGTGAAGAGAATGAGTCATCATATAGACCTCATACCAGGATCTAGTGTGCCAAACAAAGCCGCGTACAAGTTGATGCCGCAGGAGAATGAAGAAGTTAAAAGGCAGGTACAGGAATTGTTGGATAAAGGACTGATTAGGGAAAGTTTAAGTCCGTGTGTCATTCCAATGGTACTAAGTCCAAAGAAGGATGGAGGTTGGAGAATGTGCACTGATTCCAGAGACATTAACAAGATAACCATCAGGTACAGACTTCCATTGCCACAGATGGATGACTTGATGGACTGTTTAAGTGGAGCCAATTTTTTTTCAAAGGTTGATTTGAAAAGCGGATACCATCAGATTCGCATGAGGGAAGGTGATGAGTGGAAGACAGCCTTCAAGACCAATGAAGGGTTGTATGAATGGCTAGTCATGCTGTTTGGATTGACGAATGCACCGAGTACATTCATGAGACTGATGAATGAAGTGCTGAAGGAATTCATTGGTAAGTTTGTCATTGTTTATTTAGATGACATATTGATTTTCAACAAAACGAAAGAAGAGCATCTGAAGCATTTAGCTGCAGTAATGAGGAAGCTACAACAAGAGAAGTTGTTGATCAACATGAGGAAGTCTGCATTTATGAAGAAAGATATCATTTACTTGGGATTTTTCATATTAGCAAATGAATTGAAGATGGATCCAAGTAAAGTGGAGGTAATTAAAAATTGGCCATCGTCGAGAAATATTTTCGAGGTGAGAAGTTTTCATGGACTGGCTAGTTTCTACAGAAAATTCATCAGGAATTTCAGTGGGATTAGTGCAGCGATGATGGATACTGTCAAGAAAATACATAAATCTTTTCATTGGACTGAAGAGGCAGAGAAGAGCTTCAATCTGTTGAAGCGAAATATCACAGAACAACCGGTTTTGGTGTTGCCGGATTTTACAAAAGTGTTTCAGGTGAAATGTGATGCAAGTGGCTTTTCCATAGGAGTGGTCTTGAGTCAGGAGGACAGACCAATTGCATATTTCAGTGAGAAGCTGGATGAGGAAAAGCTGAAGTACTCCACATATGATAAAGAATTTTATGCTATCATACAAGTGTTGAAGAAGTGGAGGCATTACTTGATCCCGAAGGAATTTGTTTTGTACAGTGATAACGATGCATTACAGTTTGTGACTCAACAGGAGAAGTTGAATCTGAAACATGCTAAATGGGTAGAGTATATGCAGAATTTTACATTTGTAATTAAACACATTTCAGGTACTGCTAACAAAGTGGCTGATGCTTTGAGCAGGAAGTGTTTGTTGCTACAGGAGTTCCGAGTCAAGACATTGGGATTTGAAAATCTTAGGGACATGTATGCAAGCGATGTAGATTTTGCAGAGGCATATGAGGCAGGTGAGAATCCATTTCTCAGAGACAAAATCCCATGGATAGATTATATGATCTAGGAAGGATTGTTGTTCAGAGGCAATCAACTATGCATTCCGAGTTGCTCCATGAGGGAGAATCTACTGAAGGAGAAGCACAACAGTGGATTGGCAGGACACTTTGGCCATGACAAAACATTCGCAAAGTCGAATGAGTCATATTTATGGCCAAGGATGCGAGCAGATGTCAAGATATTTGTTGACAGATGTAGAATTTGCCAGCATTCAAAGGGCAGGAAGCAGAATGCAGGATTCTATCAACCGTTACCCATACCTGAGAGACCGTGGGATGAAATCAGCATGGATTTTGTTTTGGGGTTACTGAGGACACAAAGAGGTGTTGATTCAATATTTGTAGTCATGGACAGGTTTTCAAAAATGGCACATTTTATTCCATGTCAGAAGACCAGCAATCCAACACACATCGCAAATTTGTTTTTCAAGGAGATCGTTAGACTTCATGGGTTACCCAGAAGTATAGTATCGGACAGGGATACGAAATTCATTGGACATTTCTGGAGGACACTCTGGAAGAAGATGGAAACTAACTTAATGTTTAGTTTTTCCTATCATCCACAGACGGATGGGAAAACAGAGGTGGTAAATAGAAGTCTGGGAGACTTACTCAGAAGCCTGGTGACAGAGCACCATAGCAGTTGGGACAATGTGTTGCCAGAGGCAGAGTTTGCATACAACGACTCAGTGAATAGAAGCACAAGTAAGAGTCCATTTGAAATTGCATATGGCAGACAGCCAAGAGGAGTATCTGAGCTGAGGGACTCAGAGAAGATAGTGACTAAGAGCGCAAGCGCTGAAGAATTCGCAGAGGCAATGGAAGAACTTCACAGCAGGGTGAAGAAACAATTGTTGGAATCAAACCAAGAATATAAGCGCAGAGCGGATCAGCATCATAGACAACTTTAGTTCAAAGTTGGTGATCTAGTTCTGGCACATCTAAGGAAGGAAAGGTTCCCAAGGGGAACATACAACAAGCTGAAAATGAAGAAAATTGGACCATGTAGAGTCTTAAAGAAATTAGGAGAAAATGCTTATGAAATTGAGTTGTCGAATGAGATCGAAATATCTACGACATTCAATGTCTTAGACTTATATCCATATAAGGCTGAAGAAGCAGGAGATGGGAGTGATGAACAGCCAGAAATCCAGTGGCAGAAGCAGATGCCGATTGCAGAAAAGCCACAGATGGAGTGTATACTTGACAAGAGGGTGAGCAAAAATACCTGGCGGAAGCAATACTTTGAGTATCTGGTCAAATGGAAGAACCACCCAATGGAAGATGCCAGCTAGGAAAGCGAAGAAGAGATTCAAAAGCATGGACAGACCATGCAAGAGCTCATGGATAGGAGCCCATGAATGTTTTCAAGCCGAGGAGTATGATGCAGGAGCATTGCCAACTCATCAAGCGAGCCAGCACATCAAGCGGAGATCAGCTGGATAAACAAACCCAAACTTTTGAAAATACTTTGGGATTGTAGCACAAGTCTTTTAATGAAGCCATTTATGAAGGCGCATTGTATATTGTATTGGACCTTGAGCCTTTAAGCTCTCATCCTTTGGTAGATAGGAGGCATTTAATAGATTTAATGTCGGTAGATAAGATTTAATGTCGAAATGCGACGGTCCCACAACCATAGCGTGAAGTGGAGGACATGTGTCATTATACTTCGGGGATCAGGACTTGGAAGAGTCTGTGAATTTGTGCAGCAGGAATCGTGATCTAGCAAAACGCGATTTCCTGATCACCACAGGAGTGGGCCATAGGCGCCACAGCGTAGGACAGGTGTCGGAAGGTTCAATCTTATCGAGAGTTAGCGCCAAGTGGCATCGAAGATCGGAGGATCGGAGATCCTGAGGACATAAGTTGTATGCTCAGTTTCACGAAGCCCAAAACTCCGATAGGAGGAAAGGACCGTGGTCGGGTGGACCAACAGGTCACATGTGAAAAGAGTTAGCCAGAGGGTCTAAAGGGTGCAGCGGTACCATCAGCGATCGAGAGTCGAGGATTCATGAGAGCAGTGATTCACGACAGCATGAGTATCGATTTCCCGACAGAGTAATTCCCGATAAGAAGCAGGAAGCATGGGTGAATAGTCATTGGGGTTCGGGGATTTATAAGACCCGATTTCGTGAGTTCAAGATCCGCGATTACGCGAAGTCGCGATTTCCTGATACCACAAGGGAAGATCATGAAGAGCATCATGTGGGTGTGAAAACCTCCCGATAAGGGGTTGAAGAGCATTTTAGCTCTTCGGGCCAGTGAAGAAGAAGGTCCTGGTGGTAGCGGATGTGCCCGGGTGGCGCATTTGCGTCAAAGGGTTTTTCTAGAAACATGTTGAGATCTGAACTTGGGTCAACCCTAGAAGTAGAAGAGAAAGAGATAACCAACAAGGACATTAGAAAATGGTGTGATTTCCACAAAAGCCCTGGAACAAAACCGATGAATTTCGCTCAAAATAATCATTGGTGGTCGGGATCAAAGATAAGGAGCCCAACCCTGATTCATAATTTGATTCAAAAAATATTGGTAGAAGACAGATCATAGACATAGACTCCATTTCTATTTTCGCAACCACAACAATTCAACCAGAAAAACTAGTAAATCCTGAAGAGGGGGAGAACCCTTTTCATTCACATATGTGGGTGAAGGGGACCCCACTGCATTTTATTGTTGATAGCGTAAGCCAGAAGAACCTCATCTCGACAGAGGTCGTCAAATAGTTGGGATTGTTTAAAACACCACACCCGCATCCATATAACATCAAGTGGCTTTTCCAGTGACGAGATATTTGTGTCCACCAACAGTTTTGACTGTCATACGACATCCAACCCTTCAAGGATGAGTTATTATGTGATGTTTCCCCACTGGATGTCTGTGATGTTCTATTGGGATAGCCATATATGTGGAAGCACCATGCTATTTATGAGTCTCATCCCCATAGTCTCATTATTACTATGGGGGGTGATCTTTACAGGAAACCAGAGGTATTTCCAACTACTATCCCACCTAAACAGTGACGCAAGGTAGTATCTCATACTACAAAATTCATCTTTTCACAATATATTCAAAAGGTGAAAAAAAGGACACTAAAACCACTGCAGCCTTGGTTCTGTTGGAAATATGGCTACAGCAAAAGATGACATAGATAAAGGTTGTCATTGATGGCAATCGATTGTTTATGAAGAACAGATGCTGAAACACGCTGCAACACAAATGTGAACTGCCGCAACACAAATGCGAACTGCTGCAACACAAATGCAAACACAGACGCTGAAAAACAGTGCTGAAACAGCGCTGGAACACAGAAGCTAACGCAGATGGTTAAGGTTGTCATTGATGGCTATAACAGAAGAATGACGTAGATGATCAAGATTGTTTATACGAACACAAATGCTGCAACACCAATGCGAACACAGATGCTGAAACACGACTGCTGGAACACGAATGCTGAAACATGACTGTTGGAAGCGAACACAGATGCTGCAACACAAAAGTGAAACATGCTGAAACGTAGATGCTGAAACACGACTGTTGGAACATGAATGCTGGAACACGAATGCTGAAACACGAC
>JZKD02S1112372.1:853580-869117 GCA_000966675.3 Picea glauca | reverse complement strand
ACACCTAATGGATCCCCCCCTTGGCGGGGTATTCAAGGGAAACACCCCTAAACAAAAATTTTGGGAAAAATTTCCTTGTAAAATATTGTAATTTTGTAGTCAATATGGACCATTCATTATAAGTTCGCGGATATGAAAGTAGAAGCTATGTTAGGGTATTTTTCCCTAGAAGGAAACCCTCTTTTATGTATGAGGAAATTCTATTGCAGTTGGGTGAGTGAAGGAATATCCTATTCTGAGAGAGAATATTGTGACAAAAATAAGTGGAAGTTACAGTGGATGTGATGTAGGTTGCATCCCTTCATTCGTTGGATAATAATAAAGGATGGACCTGACAATTTCTCTGGTGGACATAGCCCAAACTGGGTGAAACATGTATATTTGTGTCTCTATTGTAGTGTGTATCTTCTGTATTTTATTTCTGAATTTGTTTTATTTTATTTCTCCATGATCCTGTTTTTGTAACATTCTCCACACCAAAGTATCCTGCCACCCGATTTTAGTGGGCTTCCCAAATAAGATTTGCACGTTTGCTTGAAGGAACACAAAGATGACCCATGTGGGTTAACAGTCCATCTTGAAGATGAAAATTGGAAACAATCATGCATGTTCCCAACATATTCTAGTTCGTAGTGAAGTCAAGATCATTGTCATTGAGTTGGGACCACCCAGAGGTCTTATGAACGCAAGAGTCCATTACCATGGTTAGTGTTGCAATTGGAGGCCGATTGAGGCAATCAACACCATGATTGGTGATCCATTTCTTATACTTAATGTTGAAGTGAAAATGTCGCAAGTATGTGGACTAATTTTTATGGTGGTTGTTGATGATCAAAATCGCAACTAAGTTTTGCCCACAAAGTATTGCTAAAGCCTATTATTATTAAAGTTAAATAATACTAGTAGGTGGGACCCCCTTGTATATTGGAGATCAGTTATGTTCATATGTGATGTTGTGATGATGTTAGACATGGATTACATGGTTAATGAGATCTTGTTTTTATTGGCTATGGTTTGAGGCTTATGAAGTATTGGGTCTTTGTGTTATTACGACCTATGTTATTCATTGACACCACTACTACCTGTTCTTGGAACACCTACATAACAAACATGTTAGTAACACATAAAAGCAATTGGAAAGGAATGAAAACAATGCAACAAATGCAAAGGGAAGAATTCGAGCTATGCTATACTACATGCATGAAAGATTAAATTTATTATGGTTAAATCCTATTTAGCAAGTAATGGTTATGCGATTTGATTGAGTTATATTGGTAATATGAATATGGTATATTTGGATGGATGGGATATTGGTGGCACATTTGACAAGGTAATGGATGTTAATAGCTATGCGATTTTGTTTGAGTTACATAGTTGATGTGCATGATGATTATTTTAGAGCATGAGTTGATATGGATCATGCTATTGGTTTTAATGGTTGATACTTCTGATACATGGTCTAATTAATTGAGTTAATGGATTATTGGCTGGCTTGTACTAATGACTTAATTGATTGTGGGTGGAGGAGACGTGCATTTACTGCACGTCACCTTTACTCCTTCCATTGGCCGCCACCCTAGTCGAGATATTGTGCAATCTTGTTGCTGTGGTTATGCTCTGATTTCTTAGCAGAGGGGAATTGCTCGGCCAACTCGCATTTTAAGGTGTTCGATTACAGGTATGTCTTTTTTTGGTCATTCATGAGTTTGCTACGGTTATGAAATGATTAATGGCTAGGGTGTATTGGTTTGTGTTTTCCTTAAGTATTGCAATTGTGTAAAATTGTGTTCTTGGAATGAAGCATTGATGGTTCTTTCTGAAATAATCTTGAATTCATAGAAGTTATTGGTCATCCTGGGTGTTATCATCCATAAGAGGGCTCTCCGTTATCTTTTCTAATTTAGTTGGAGGGTTTTCATTTGGTCTTGGGTGGATAGCTATCCTCACGCATTCATCACTATATCCAGTCTTTGGATTTTGTGGGTTTAATGGTTGGAGTCACTCTGTGTCACTAGGTTTGTTCAATTGAGCATTAGTTTGTTTCCACCACTAAAAGGTCATGTAGTGGGCTATTTTGTTAATTTCTCGTCCCTGTATTCACTTCAACGTTGTGGTTGTTTGACTGTAGAACCATGAGGGTTATACCCTACGTGTGTTAAGTATCATTACTGGCTGAGTTGGAGTCTCGCTCCTCTATTATATCCCCCTATCATGGAGTTTGTTACCTGTCCACGAATGAGTCATGGTTCTCTTTATGTATGCACCATTGGCCTCAAAGGTTCCACTACTACAAGGTGTTGGCTCTGTTCTCCCTATGTTGGCTACAAAACAAACCCTTATCCCTCTAGTTTGAAGGTTGATAGAGAAGACTGACCTAGTCTATCAGGTTTACTACTTGGTTATTGTTGGATGGTTGTATATTGTCGACTAATTTGAGTATAGGATCACCCAGTTGGTCATGTGATAGTCATGTTGGTTTGGTATCTAGTCACTGCCTCTGTTATAACAATGGTAAACCCTTCGTTGTTAATTTCACAATTCAAAATACATAGTCTCTCTCCTTATGATTAATAACTCAGTATTGTTTAATTGAGAGGTTCATAGCCCCAATTAGAGTTGATGTGTGGGTATGTGTGGTTGCCACAAATTTTTAGGTCGATTGATTTTTACTACTGTTATAACCCTAAATTGCACCACACATGCTTACCTGGCATCAAGCCAACTCATATCCCTTCCTTGCCAAAGCCATGCTAAATAAACTCTTGAAAATCCTCTTAAATCAAGTGACACGCACCCTAACTCACTACTGCACGCGTTGGAACGCTGGCAGGCCTACTACTACACGCGTTGGAACACTGGTAGGCCTACTACAGCCCACGTTTACCTAACAAAGCACAAAAACAGGAAAGTTTCTGACGGGACAAAAAGCTATGGGTCAGTTAACTGAAACTCCCAGCCATGCATGGCCGAGAGTTCGTCCAAAACCCTAGCTCCTTCTAGCCTATAAAAGAAGGGGTAGGGGTACTATTTGGAGGAGAAACATAGCAAAGAAACTCTGCCCATTTTTCGAATCCATTTGTCCCAACCCTTTAGACTTTCCTCAAGCCTAAGGAGAATTAACGCAAACTAGTTGGAGGACAAAGAAGAGGAGGAGCCTAGGATCAGGATTAAGGAACGGTGGCCGGTTTCAACATTGATTGTAAGTTGATTCATCTTGAAAATAATAAAGAATACTTTTCCCGTCCCAATGCATGAGTTATATATGTTTTATTCGATTTATGCTTAATCTCTAACCCTTAAGTAGAAAAATAGCATGCATGCATAGTGTTTTGTCTTGATTGCAGGATTGTCTTTGGAAGGAGCAGCATAAGAAAGCGGACAAAGCGCAACGGAGGATCTACACCAAACATTAGTAAAAAGGTTAGTAGGTCCTTTCCATGCTTGTATGTGAAAAAGAGGTTTGAGTTTTGGGGTGATAGGTTAAAAGTGATTTCTTTAAGGTCATGATTTGCATGCAAGTCTAACCCTAGCTTGCTAGTCCGTAGGGTATTATTTCCCAACAACAGAATTGGTGACTCCACTGGGGATTTACTCTTTAGGGTTTTCCGGATTTAGTTGAAGGTTTTTGGGTAGTTTAAAGGATTGGATTTTTTGTTTCTTTGTAAGTTTGTTTTCTATTAGGTCAGAGCTAGCAGGGAACCTGGTTATTTATACCAGTTTTTCCTTGATTGTTGCTTGACGGTAATTATCAGGACACACAGAGGTACACGTGGCCTACAGAAGGCCTGCACGCGTGTAACCCGCGCCCTAACCTCTTACAGCCCGCGTTTGAACGCTCGCTGTAGAAGTTTCAGTAGTGTGTAGGAGTCAGAGAGCTTAAGAGGAAGTCCCCTCTTCCCTGTCAAAATTTTACATTCTCAGGGGGATTTATGGATCCTGTCTGAGTCTTGCTGGTTCGAAGTCTTGTCTCAGTTTGCTTTATTACGTGTTGTTATTCTTTGCAATTATTTTTCTTTTCTGTTTAAGAAGAAGCATCCAAGCCTTTAAGAGACACTGGTTGTCAATACCAGAGGCCTTTTCCAGGTCTGGGATGCATGTGTTTAGTTTTGTCTTAGCATTCATACATACACACGGCCCGTGCAAGTGCAGCCCATGGGTACCCGTGCCCTGTTATAGCTCAGCACGCGTTTGCACGCGTGCTATTTCAGTGACAGTAGCAGGCTTGATTGGGTTCTTTTCAATCAGGGTGGGGCAGTCATCCCCTCCTGTGGTGAGAAGTATTCCTCTCAGGAGTTTGAGTCTAAGGTGGCACAGTCAGTAGGTTAGGGCCTCATACCCTTAGCCTGTTCTTTCTTAGTTGATTGTTGATAGAAAAGATAAAAAAGAAAGATTTTGTTTTATGGTTTTTAGACAAGCGTAGGAGTTGGTGCTTTCTTGATTGCCATTGTGCATCTTTTCTCTGGTTCTTTGCGATCTACGCTTTAAGCCAGAATTTTATTTTGTTTTCTTGGTTTTGTGCTTGTCGGCTTTTTCCCTTTGTTGCTTCATTTATAACTTAAATAAAAAAATAAAAAAATTCTCTTTTTCATTTGCTTCTTTTTTTGAAGATTGTGTTGCCGCATCAATAGCTAGGAAGGAGTATTTTTGTTCATAAGTTTTTTGCAGTGCATTTAGAGCATAAGTAGCTCGCAGATTGAGAAAAATTCCTTTATGTTTGCTGCATGAAATCTTAGAAAATTTGAAAAGAAAAAGAAATCTTTCTTGGTGAAAAGTTGTTGGTTTTTGTATTTTTTGTAAAAGTTTTTGTTTCCAAGCATTTCTTATTCATTTTTCTTTGAGTCTTTACACACCATTAGTTTCACCTTCATACCTTGTGACGTAAAAAAGCCCATAAAAGCAACACTAATTTAAAATCTATTAGACTCTTTTGTTTGTAGGGTTCATACACTAGCTCAGGACTAGGGCCTTGGAATAGGTTGGAAAGTAAATTCTCCAAGGCCACTCAAAACTAAACATTGGAGTCTGTGATAGGGAGTGTAGAAGTCCAGTTATGTAGAAGTTATCCAGGACCCCCCTCTAACACAGGGGCTAAACACGAGGTCACGTGAGGAAATTTAGCGAAGATAACCCCTCCAAAGTCGGACCAAGCGTAGTGGAGAACACATATCGAGGATTTGTTGAGGGATTTCATCGTTTTCATTTTCCACGAGGCTTCATGGGTCTCGAATCTGTTCGAGGTCCTCAGTTGTCTTCCAAACCATTTTCTCTCGATACCCTTGACAGGTTTCGGGCTTGATACCCTGCTCATTGTGGTCTACCCAACTATCGACTGTACCCGCCTGGTGACTGTTCGTGGGCTAGCAAACTAGTTGCCAATCTTTCATAAGGACATACACAGGTGACTGCAGGGGTATACCACGGTACCTAGGACAAACATCGAGCCACGCTTTGCAGAGTATACCCAGAGGGTGCTTCCATTTTTGAGTTTCACTTGCACCGGTAAGTTGCTCTAGTGTTGGTTGTGGTAACTATTCTTCCAACTAGTTTAGTGTTTTCTTGATTTATCTCTTAGAGGCTTCTTTTTTAGTGTGTGCTACTGTTTGCACGTGTAGAATACCTTAGTGTGTCTTGGATCTTCTCACATAGTGGAGGATACCAAGATCCACCAGTCATGAAGGCTTCAGGGCCTGCCACCGGTTATACTAGAGCCACCCCCACCACCATTGAGGCAGAAGCTAGACCAGTAAGGGTCTTTCGAAGCAACCGGGTTACAAACCATTGAGACCGAACAAATCCCGAAGGAATCAATCACCAATCTTGGCTCAGTTGAAACCCCAACCACTGATACTTGGCCATTGGTCATTGTACCTATCCAGTTTTACGAACGCCTGTCAGTGCCTCATACAGTTATGGAACCAAACTCTATTACTTCCTCTGGGAATTCTTCCATTCCCACCACTGTTGCTACCACAGGAGAAGCATCTCCTAACTTGCCATCGTCGGTCCGAGCCACTACGGTCTTGACCGCAACTACGTCGCACAGTGGACTATCCCCATCTATCGTGGCGACCACACCTCGCTTCACACCTAGTGTGACAGGCCCTCCGTTCTCATACGGTATGCCTAGTTTGGGTACCAGTCCTGCACTCACTTACTCCACTGTACAGACTTTGGGTCTAGGGGTAGGGAGCTCTAACGCTCCTCTGCAAGGTCAACTTGGGGGCATTCCTGTCCCTTTTAATGCATTTCCTTACGCTAGAGGTCATATCTCTCCTTCGTCCCCTTCGCTTGGTGGTCTACATTAGCAGTCCGCTGGGCAGCCTACACACACGAGTTCATTTGGAGTCGGGAGTCAAGGCACACCTGCACAAACTCAACTGGTAGGTTCATCACCGTTTGTTTGGAATGGGACGTTTGGTAACAACACTTTCACATCCACTGCTTTCCCATCTGGGGGAACTCCCATTTTTGGACAGTCTACTCCGGCGCAGGGTACTATTCCTGCGCCAGGGGCACATATACCAGGACCTTGGAACTCAGGATAAGGATCCATTCCTTTCTCTGGAATGTCGTTCTGGGGTAATTCTTTCCACAGTCAATGGAACCATGGACAGACTTCTATGCCTCTCCCATCAGGACCGGCATGGGGTAATCCTTCCCAAAGTCCATCAAACACGATGAATGCCCAACATCCTATGTCCTTTATGGGGAATCAACCAATGATGTCTCCACAGATGCAAAACCCTTACGTTGGTCAGGGCCATGGTTTCTACCAGAATCCGGGCCAGCAGCCAAACTTTTCCTGGCAACCTAGTGCCAGTCAAACTCCAGGACCCTTTTTCCCAGGCTATCAGCAACAACCCAAACTACCATTCCTGGTGACGTTACACTTGCCAGATTTGACAAGGTTGTTAAATGATCCTATCTGTCACGATCCGCATTGGCCTCCTATGCCAACAAAGTTGCCTTCGGACATTCCAAAGTTCGAGGCCAAGCCTAACGAAGATCCAGGTGATCACATGACTACTTTCCATCTTTGGTGTTCATCTAAATCATTGAAAGATGACTCCGTCCAGTTACGATTGTTTCAATGCACTTTTATTGGGAGTGCCATGAAATGGTACATAGAGCTTGATCATTCACGATACTCTTCTTTTGGCGAACTGGCGATGGCCTTCCTTAACCATTTCCAGTTACCTGTGAGATACGATGTTGGCACAGAGTTGCTAGCCAATTTCGAATAGACGATAGTAGACCATATCTCTGATCATATCCGAGAGTGGAGATGCCGAAAGAGTCTAATCAAAGTACCAGTCCCACCAGCATTCCTGCTAGAGTGGTTCCTTAAGTCTTTAGTCCCACAATTATCCAAAGACGTCGCAACTTCTGGGGTTTTCTCTGAAGAAGATGCCATCATGAGGGCTCAACAGTTTGAGCTTATCTATTCTCAGTCTGGTTTATTGTATAACATCCTCCCGGATGCACCATGATCGATACTGGATAAAACTAGATAGAGAGTGGGACCACATGCCGACGGTATTGTTGGTTCCGCACAAACCAAGCCTGCTGAGCAATTGACAAAACAATTGCAACAGTTATCTATCCAACACTCGGCGGCCAGCCAGACTACTGCTTTGGCTGCTCCTCCTACCCAAACGTTGGAAGTACACTCCGTGCAGACGACTAACCCAAAGGCCACCCAGTAGCCCGAAGGGAAGAAAAAACAATGCAAGAAGGGTAAGGGGGAGAAAAAACCTACTAATAATGTTGGTGAGGGCACCACGGAAAAACGGAAGGTGAGGTATCCGTGCAACATGTGTGTGGAAGACCACCCAACCCATCTATGTCCTTGACTTGCAGAGGCCCAAAAGTTCATCACACAGCAACAGCAAGTCTTGTTGACTAATCCCTTTCAGCATGGGAAAAATTTAACTCAAGCCTCTACAAGTGCCGAAGGAGGCAGCCAGGAAACCTGCCCTCCTCCAAACAACTTGTCATCCGTGAATGTATATATGGTTAGGGGTGATGCTTTAATAACGACTAGAGCACACGACTATAGTAAACCAAGCACCTCTGAAAAGGGTAAAGAAGCCGAGATCCCATCTCTTCCTCTACATATTGAGAAGACGTTGGGAGAAATGATGACACACATTCCAAAGGGTGCATTTAAGAAATATTCTCACAATCCAAATGCAAGGGTTGTCCAGAATTACTCTGTGGTGGAAGATTTATCCCAAACCCCTTGTGCTATGTCCACTTTGGAGGTCCTCCAAAGTTGCCCTGCTCAGAGGAAAGCCTTGTTGACTGCTTTAGGATCTACTGAGACTTGTAACCCGGGTACCATCATGTTAGATACGACTGACTTGAAACCTCGTTTGTCTTACCACGTCGTGTTTCAGATAGTAGTGGCTCATCCCACGAAAACTTTTACATGGAATATCTTCCGCACGATGGTCGACGAGGGCGATTCGACTTGCGTTATGCCGTTAGCATGCTGGAAAGCCATTGGTCAGCCCGAGTTGTCTCCATCACCTACCCTCCTCACTATGTTCAACGGTCATTCTTTCCGACCACATGGCATCATTCCTTCTTTCCCTGTGCAATTAGGAGGGAACACCATGTGCGTCGAAGTAGAGGTAGTCGATGCCCCCCTCGACTACAATCTCTTGTTAGGTCGTAGTTGGACTTATGCTATGCAAGCTGTGGTCGCTACAGTTTTCCGAGTCTTATTATTTCTGCACAAAGGTCGGATAGTGACCATCGATCAATTGTCCTTCTCTAGAACTGACCCGTCTTTAGGGGCATCCATGGTTCCCATGATTGATAATCCTCAAGCTGGTGCCGTTAACGTAGGAGTTGGTTTCTGCCCATCTTTAATGGGTACTTTCGATTACCCACCTCCTCATCGTGATGTCAAGTTTATATCGACTCACCATAAGGATGAGATTTTTCATGTCTCGTTCCGCACGACTTACTTTCAGGATCCGTGGATTCTTCCTCCCCCATCAACCACAATGGATGAGATAGGGCACGCTAGCATGTCCATGCCCTTGTCGGCCGCTGAAGTAGTGTACTCTTTAGTCCAGCAAGCTTCAGCCACTCCTGATCTGACTTCCACACAAGAGTTGGATCCACCTTTAGAGCCTATCTAGGCTCAGGGTTCTCTTGCCAACACTGATTCGTTAGATTTAGTCTTGCCTTCAGATGAAGCAGTGATTGAAGCAATGACTAGTCCGGAAAAACCTTGGGAAGATTTTCATCTCAGATCATACTTCCTCCCAGAGTTAAGCCGAATCGAGGCAGGAGAATTCACTATCACCATGACGAGAGATCAGACATGTCCCATTAACCTCTTAGCTACACAGGAAATTTATGCTGAGGGAAATATGGTGACTATTGCTGCCACTATACCTATCAACATCTCCCGAAACCCTAGCATTGTGGAGAATTTCTTCTTCAGAGCAGATTGCTCCCCTGAAGAGATTCAGATTTACACGGATCTTTTCAAAGAATTTTGCGACGTTTTTGCCTAGTCTTATGAGGAAATGCCAGGCATCGATCCGAAAATAGTTGAACATGAAATCACAATGTATCCTGATGCTAAGCCTATTCGACAAAAACTTCGTCCAGTCAATCCTAGGAAAGCAGCAGCCATTAAGGCTGAGGTTGAGAAATTGCTCAAGGCAGGGTTCATTTACCCGATTCATTTGACTCAGTGGGTGTCAAACCCCGTGTCGGTTGATAAAAAACAAGGCACGATTCATGTATGTACCGATTTTTGTGATTTGAATAAGGCATGTCCAAAAGATAATTATCCAACCCCATTCATCGATCAGATCATTGATGAATGTGTCGATTGTGAAGCCTTTTCCTTGATGGATGGTTTTTTAGGATATAATCAAATCCAAATCAAACCTGAGGACCAACACAAAACGACATTCATTTGTCCGTGGGGTACATTCGCCTATCGTAAGATGCCTTTTGGTCTCAAGAATGCTGGAGCCACTTTCCAGCGGGCCATGTCTTTTGCATTTCACGACCTCAAACATATAGTCAAGGCCTATCTAGATGATTTAGCATCACGCTCTCGCAAGCAAAAGGATCATCCTATGCACCTCCGACTAATCTTCGAGTGTTGTCGCTACTTCAGGATTCGCTTGAATCCCAACAAGTGCAGCTTTTGCTTCATGTCAGGACATTTGTTAGGTTTCATCATTTCAACAACAGGGATCATGGTCGATCCTCTTAAGGTGGAGGCAATAGTCCAGTTTCCCCCCCCATGCACAATATTACAACTTCAAAGTATTCAAGGCAAGGCGAACTTCTTACGACGCTTCATCGCCAACTATGCCAAAATCACCAAGGGCTTTATGCGTTTACTTTAGAAAGATGTTCCCTTTTTCTGGGACGAAGCCGCTCAACGCTCTTTCGACACATTAAAACACACCCTCACTACCACACCTCTACTACGGCCACCTAATTATAACAAAGACTTCTTATTATATCTGGCTGCCACAAAGTCAACTATAGGCATGGTTTTAGTTCAGGAGGATGATTTCTTTTCTGAATGCGTGATCTATTACCTGAGCCGACGCCTCATAGGACTAGAACTTAATTATTCCCATCTCGAAAAACTTGCGTTGGCAGCAGTTCATGCTGTCCAACGGTTTCGTCACTATGTTCTGTTTCGTAAGACCACCATCATTGTCGTTGTGAATCCATTCTAGTACATGTTGACACGACGAGTTATCGGTGGAAAAATTAGTAGATGGATGGTAATCCTCCAAGAATTTGACTTAGACTTCATTTCAGCCAAGTCCAAAAAGTCATTGGTCTTCGCAGAACTTATCTCGGAGCTTCCGGTTGAGCCATTTGATGCTGTGCCTGAGGAATTGCCTATCTGGGGGGATATGTTTTTGATTGAATCTTCAGACCCTTGGTACAGAGATATACTGATCTATCTACTGACTTTGAAGTGCCCCACCTCTATTTCTCGTGAAGAGCGTTGGAAGATACGCCATCAAGCTAAGAACTATCTCATACTCAATGATACGTTGTATCAGAGAGGTGTAGACTGCATCTTGTGTCGATGTCTCACTCATGAGGAGGTCGTCATAGTGCTCAACGATTGTCATACAGGACCCTGTGGCGGTCACTTGTCTGGGTTGGAAACAGCCCAAAAGATTTTACAAGCAGGTTACTTCTGGCCCACACTTATGAAAGATTGTATCGAGTCGGTCAAGAAGTGCCATCTGTGCCAAATCTTCTCACAGAAGATGAGGGAACATCCAGCTCCCATGTTTCCTGTCATCACAGTTGGTCCCTTCACTAAATGGGGGATTGATTACACTACATGCAACCCCCCATCAGCAAGGGGGCACCACTATATAATCGTAGCTGTCGACTACTTCACTAAGTGGGTCGGAGCTATGCCAACGTTTAAAGATGATGGAGAGACTGTAGCTCTCTTCTTATTTAACCAGATTATAGCATGGTTCGGCATCCCGAGAGAGATTGTCACTGACCATGGAAGTCATTTTCAGAACCAAACGATGTCCGAGTTAACATCAAAGCTTGGGTTACGACAAGAACATTCCTCACCTTACTATCCCCAAGCCAATGGGTAGGTGGAAGCTGTTAACAAAACTCTTAAGATGATTCTACAGCGAACTATCAACTCAGCCAAGTCAACTTGGCATTTGATGTTATACTCAACACTATGGGCTTATCGAACCTCAGTTAAGACTGCAACCAGTTTCTCACATTTCCAACTCGTTTACGGGTTGGAGGCAGTCTTGTCCATCGAATGTCAAATTCCATCTCTGAAATTGGCAGTACAGTTATTTCCAGACACTTCTCCGCTTGAAGAATGGTTAGTACACCTTGAGCAGCTTGATGAACAACGTCGTGATGCGGCCCTGGACAATGAGGCTCATAAACATAAGGTCAAGTGTCAATATGATAGGTCTGTTCATCCTCAGGTTTTCTCTGAGGGAGACCTTTTCCTGGTCTATGACCAAGATAAGAACCCCCTAGGGGAAGGAAAGTTTAAACCCATGTGGTTTGGACCCTTCATTATTAAGGAGGTTTTAAAAAAGGGCGCTTATTGTTTGGTCGATTTTGAAGGGAATGCTTTGGCAGAGCCTAGAAATGGGCTCTACCTCAAGAAGTATTACTCATAGAACGATCACTATGGGTAACTTTTTGTAACATATGTATAGTCGTTGTACTATTACTTTTTTACATTTCTTTTAAAACGTGTTATGGACATGTTATTGATGTTATCTTTCGTCAATATGGCAGATGTCAAGTGAGTCCAAGGTGTTCGTTGGGTATGCGGATGGTGCTAGTCGACACACGTGAAGGCTTGCCTCCGTAGCTTGGGTAATCTTTATACCACAGGGTCAGTTGTTATCTTCCAGAGGTATATGCTTAGGTGACACCACGAATAATGTTTCTAAGTATAGTGTAGTTATTGAGTTGCTTCATGATGCTTTGTCATTTGGTATCTCTCGTCTCTGGGTCTATCTAGACTCTCAACTGGTTGTGTCGCAGCTAAACAGAATATACCAGGTTCATGACCCAATGTTACACCGACGATTCCTTAGGGTACGTCTCTTGGAACACAACTTTGATTATATCACATATTTTCATGTTCATAGGAGTTTAAATCAAGTCACAGATACTCTAGCTAATCCATTTTAGATTGGCATCTTTCTCACATATAAAAAGATTATGAACATAAACATGTAAATACATTTTTGTACACATAATCCATAATACACAAAAGAGATAAAAAATCATATATAAACATCATAAAATCCTCATAGTACATAGATGGGCGCAAGCGCCTCAAAAAGTGGGAACAATAACGAGTCACTGGGCTTATGCCCTAAAAAAATATATACATATCAGTGCTCGTGGCACATAGAAGTCAAAAGTCTGTTCAGGGCATATGGGCCCTATTATAATCATATACATCCTAGCCCAAACACCTAAACAATCGGACCCATGTCCGAGGTACCCCCACAATATGAGTCTGCAAGGAGGGCGACAGGTCCTCTATCTCTGCCATGGGAACTGTGCGAGTGAGCGCAGTAAAGTTTCGCTCAATCCGCCTCAGGACTCTCTTGGCTTCTCCTGCTGGGAGGTTCCCGGCTACTGCTGCTCCTCCAGCGGCGGTAGCTGCGGCTTCTGGCCATGGGAGACGCTTGTTATGTGCATAGTCGACAGGTTGCATGGGTCCCACATCTGCATGCAATGAACGTTCACCCATCAAAAACTCTGGTATACAAAAACATGATATATATATCAAAAAGACATAAAAATTACATATGAAAACAAACAAAAATTGTATAGGTGGAGACTTACCCATCTCCCCTTGCTCCTCACTAGGAGGCACTGGTATCACTGGATCTTTGGAGAAGTCGATCCCCGCATATGGGTAGTCCTCAATAGCTGGGATCTGTCGTGACACCCAAGCAAAAAAGTCGTCATTGAAGGCCTCTACGGTCCTTCCACCACCCTGTCGCAGCAAAAACGCTACCCATCTGCATACTGCGGGGAAAGTAGCCAGATGTCCTCGTACTGTCAGCTGAGGACTAAAACATGGAACTCTCTCGAAGAAAAACGAACACGGGATGGTCCCAAACCTGAAGTTCCTGTGTGTCCGCTGTCTGCACATTGTCAACTGACTCTTCATGCTCTCTAGTAGTGTGGTACTCCAATAAAAAATTTGTTCATTCATGCACTAGATTTCACAGTTCATCTGTGTGCATGAAGCCTGATGCACGGCTGCAGAGCCGGTGATCCGCCCAATGAGCGATAAAATAGTCTGAAGGGCGAGGCTGGTGATCCTACTAATGGGCACCGAGGAAGTTCTCTGATTGGTCCCAGCCTCACAATACTCCTCTATCAACTCCGAGACTTTGCTCTTCCCCCTAGGAAAAGTCTGAAAGTTGACTGGTTCCCCTCTCCTCGAGAGGGCAGTCAAAAATTAAATATCCTCGGTGGTGGGCACCAAGGACTGCCCCTCTCACATGAAAGCCCTGCATCAGGGTGCCAGTAATCAACCAAGGCATTCAATAGCCTTGGTTGCGCATGCATAAACGGACACAAAAAGAATTTCACCAAACTGCACTGCGTCAGCACAACCATAACGTTCGAATCTGCAGCCACTAACTCATTGGCATCCTCGTGCTCCCTCTCCCTCCACTGAACATACATCCTGCCAACACAAAAAAGAAAAAAAGGGGGGATCAATACTTGTTTAAATCATTTTTTTCACCACGCGAGGGGTACCCACGGCCTGTAGAGGCGACAGTCGCAGGTACCTGCGGGAAGGATTTGCCCTGCCCGCGGGTACCCGTGGGCCGTCCCTAGACAGCTCGTGTTTTCCTAGGGCCGACCTCTTTGAGGTCGACGCCCACCCCCAAAATCAATTAAATACAACAAATGAAGTATTGAATAGCTAGACAAGGGAGTTTGTACTTACTTGGTCCAAGCAGAAGTCCGATTCGTCCATTGTAGCTCCCAGAATCACGATCTTTGGCAAAAGGGGTCTTTTGGCTCCAGAGTCAATTTCCAAATCAGCAATGGTGATAATGAGCTGCCAGCTTCTATTTATAGACTTTTTGGCCTCTTTTTGTCACTTTTTTGGGCCCCTTTATCAGTTTCTTTATACCAAAAATCATTTAGAGTGATCCGAGAGTTATATGGGAGGGATTTGATCAGGTATTGGGACAATTTTTATTGAGTTTCGTAAAAATAAAAAAATTATATATTGACGGTCCATAAAAAAAATTCGTTTTCAAAATTCAACTTGAGCATATAGGGTAGGATTTCATCCCAACTGTTGCATCTCGTTGCCTTTTGTTCTTATGATATAGGATCAATCCCATCTGGTTGTGACATGGAACCGTCGTATCTTCTCTAGAAGTGTCGCAACTTGGTGGTAGAGCTTTCCAAAACATGGATGCCCTAGGTAGTTCCTGGTTGCTTTATGGTGTCCATGTCGTTTCTAACAACACTGTAGGCTCGGGAGTCCGTATAGTCTTTCTTGAATATGAGTTTGAGCCTCATTCACATCGGTCTTTTTCACTCTTTGTCTTACCCTCCGGACTCCCAAAACATATCGGGTCTCCTTTTAAGCCCTTTTCAGACCCTCTAAACATGAAAAGATTGTCGAGCGATCTTGTGACCTTTCACGCTCGTTAAACTGAAATTTGAAGTCACATATTTCCGGCGGTAGTTTACCCCTTTTTCGGTCCGGATGGTCAACTGTACGAACAAAGGAATACTCTATTGAATTCCAATTATTTAGAATATTATCCTCAAGTATAATTTTATTCCTTTTTCGGGCCTGAGGGACTAAATTTACGAAAAAGAAACCCCCCCGGAGTCCATAGTTAAGCTCTTTTCAGACTCTCTAAAATTGAAAAGATCACCGAGTGACCTTATTCTTTCACACTCATTAAAATGGTCCAGAAGAACATTCCTGATGGAGTCCATAGTTAAGCTTTTTTCAGACTCCTTAAA
>JZKD02S1112372.1:825451-844254 GCA_000966675.3 Picea glauca | reverse complement strand
GACATGATAATCAGTTTCTTAGTTGTTTATTAGACCCTACTTTGTACTGGTTTATGAACAATCTTTTCTTCACCCACTGAAAGTTATTTTACTGTTTAACCAATCTTGGAGAGCATTGTTTCATTTGATTACATTGTGAGTTGTCTTCTCATTAGTTACTTTCTGTTATCCCATTGATCCAACCTTTCATTATTTATAATTTCTTAAGTTACCAAGCACCTTTGGTCTGCAACCACAAAGGGTTTCTTGGAGTGATAACAGTTTTCAACATTGATTGTAAGTTGATTCATCTTGAAAATAATAAAGAATACTTTTCCTGTCCCAATGCATCAGTTATATATGTTTTATTCGATTTATGCTTAATCTCTAACCCTCAAGTAGAAAAATAGCATGCATGCGTAGTGTTTTGTCTTGATTGCAGGATTGTCTTTGGAAGGAGCAGCGTAAGAAAGCGGACAAAGTGCAACGGAGGATCTACACCAAACATCAGTAAAAAGGTTAGTAGGTCCTTTCCATGCTTGTATGTGAAAAAGATGTTTGAGTTTTGGGGTGATAGGTTAAAAGTGATTTCTTTAAGGTCATGATCTGCATGCAAGTCTAACCCTAGCTTGCTAGTCCGTAGGGTATTATTTCCCAACAACAACGACAATGGTGAATTGGTTGGTTGATACATAGTCACTGTCCTCTTCCACTAAGATTATTTGGATGTTTAACTTGGAATTGGTTACAATTGCTAAATGATGATCGCGTGTACTGCAATTGTGTGTGTTGTGCTTCTACACCACAAATATTTGTTCATTGTAAATATGAGTTATTTTGGGGCCAAATGATTATTACAACTGGGATGATTGTAGAAATTTCATCCATTGTGTGCGTTATGATTATTCAATTGCATGAGACCAAGTTTTTACACAGCATGGTTGGTTGCAGTTTGGTTAAATAGAAGCATTACTGTATTAGATTGATAGATTAACACGAGCTATGACTATGTGTTTGAAATTGTAGAATGTAAATGTTGCATCGTGGTGTTTTGTGTGGCTGCCCACTGTGCATGATATGGATAATTTTGGGTTCCACGGTTAGAAATAGTCACAGAGTTTTAAGCAGGATTTTGGGGTAATCCAATTTTTTTTTTTATGAAGATAGGCATGTTGTTGATACCTCGTCATGTTGGATGGATGGCCCAAATTTTTAGAGTCACATTGAATTGGGCTTGTACAGTGACAAAATTACACTTGCATGATTGAATTATTTTGTGCATAGCTTGTGTTGGAATGGTGGTTGTTGTCTGTCTATTTAAATGTCAATTCAGGTTTTGCAATTTAATCTGGATTATTGGGTTTACTGCCCCTATATATGTTTAACGAATATCATTGCATTCTAAATGACAGTCCCAAGTGCATTGATAGTGTGACTTCATTGTTAATTTTGTAAACATGACTTTTGAGTGTATTTGTTGATTGAAGTAATGGGTGGGCAGTGGTTGATTCTGATGGTTAACAGAGTGGAAATGGTTACTATTTGAGAATTGTTATACGATGTAAAGTGTATAAATGAAAGGAACATAACTCCTTTACAGATTGTGTGGAATTCATACTGTCTTCTGATAACATTGTGTTGGACATTTGATTATGAACAATGAACTAGTTAAATACATAGTAATTGTTATTTGGTCACAATGATCGTTGGTTAGTGAATCTCCTTCCACATAATGTTTTATGGATCAATTAATTAATTTTATGAACAATAATCACTCTTTTTCCCTTCCATTATTTCATTTCCTGCTAATTACAAGTCCCATCACCTTCCCATATTCATTTTTCACTCCTTGTTCTAAGATTGATTATAGTCAAGAGAATTTTGTTGTTAAAGAAGTTGGAAGTGGCAGTGTCTTGTTTGGATTACAGTGATTTTTTTTATTTAGTTTTCTTTACAATTGATTGTTGTTTTCATTGATCAGTAACCATGTTCTTTTCCCCTTCATTATATCATGTTTTGCTCAATATAAACCCATCGCATATCCAAAAACCCTTTTTCACCCCCTGCTCATTGATAAATAGTAAAACAATTTGTATGGATTGGATTGTATGAGTCTGATACATTGCTAAGCCAAATATATTTCATATTTTTAAGAGTTGTCATGTACGGTTATTTAAAATACTATTTTCTAATCAATCATGCATGCAAGAATGAGTATTTTCAGTTGAGGTAGCCATGTCCGAGGAAACAAAGGTAGAGGTAATTGGAACAGAGGCTCAAGAAGGCCAAGGTTCTCCATACATTTTGATGCTGACTCACAAGATATTGGCCAGTTGTTTCAGGCCAGATTCCTCATTTGGATTGGGTAGGGAGTAGTCCAACCTAGGTCTAAAAGGTCTCCTTTCCAAGTTCCACAAGCCCTTGGTATCCACGTTCCCCCTCACATCTCTTTGCAACCCGAGGTTCCTTAAAATGATGGATGGCAAGAGATTGTCCACCCAACAGTCTCCCAACATCATGGTTGGCCCAACTTGTCCTTTCCTTCTCCTCCGCCTAACAACTAGATTGTCCAATCTGCTCCCCACTCACCAGTGCAATCCTCCCATGCTAGAAATATATTGAAAATTGAGGCCCACCATGCCCTTGATAAAGGAAAATCCATTTCTCCCCCTTCCCCACCCTTCAATGGATCTAAAAAATCAGTGTCTTCCCGGATGCATTTGAGGGATGATTGTTCCCACGTGATCAGTGAGATTAGGCCCAAGGGCTCGGCGCAGCCAAAGGCAAATTCAAGGAATTGAAGGGTGACAACAACAATCAAGGAAATATTGCATCACAAAGTGGAAAATATGGCTTTTAAGTTTTATTTTATCTATTGTTTTATGAGAGTTGACTTCAAGGATCTTTGGACAACATGTTTTATTTTGGATATATGAGTAATATTTTTGGAAATAATTTCAAATATCATTAGCTAAATTGTCAAATGGAATATGTGGATGGGAGTCGCAAGCGGTCCTACCTACTAGTTATTATTTAGTTATAGCCCTTATTATGATTATTACTTTTCCCCCTAACTAAAAGTTGGTTGAGTCTTTTAATTAACTTAAATAATGAGTTCGTTCAACTACTTCAACCAATTCTAGTTGGTTAAAAGAAAAAGGAAAGGGAGGAACAAAGGAGGATAGAAGCATAAGCATACTAAGGTTTTCTCTTTGAGTTTATGTTGAGATAGTTCAGTTTTCATTCATTCATTTATTCATCACAAGCCTAATTCTCTTTTATGATAGCAGGGTATTATTATAGACAACAATATTCAGGGTTGAATCACATCATTCAGACACTTGTTTTTCAGAGGTGTTGATCTATCTTTGATATTCTGTGTAGACTTGTCTGGTTGTGAATTAGTTTTAATGACTGACAAAGGCTATTGTGCAAAGTTGAGTGGGCAACAATTTGTGGCAAGTTGATCCGTCTTTTAGAGTTTAGTTTTGGTTTTCTATCAGAGTCCTTTTGTATGTTCCATCAGGGATGTCTAAGTTTGACTTTGGTCCAAAATTTCTACATGAGATTTTGTAAAGAAAATGAATCTTTGGTGAATTTGAATGAAATAAAGGATTGCTTTATGTCTCATTTGTCTTGATTATCATCTTGGGGACTTTAATTCTATATTTACATGTATTTCAGCAACTGACATGTTTATAAAATTAAATAAAAAGTAAATTTTTAGCAGGCTATTTATTGAAAAAAGACTAGCCTAAGCACTCGTAATTAATACTTGTGAGTTAGGATGTTATTTTTGCTGGCTATAAACCTAGGGTGACATTACCATCTATTTTTATTTAGCCAAGCAGAATCTGAAAATGATTGAGTAAGATCATTTCATATCTCTTCCTCAACAATGGTCATTTTATAATTTTCCTTGTGTCTACATGAACTGCAGAGGCTTATTATCTATATGGATGATTGTATCCTTCCCTATAATGTAATGCTTCCATTAGCAGAAATCTTGTACAATGGAATACATCTCTTTTTCATAGGTGGGGTACTTACATATGACATATGAGAGTGTTGCACTATGATAGGTGTTACACACCAAATTCCCGCACTAATAAGTGGCACACTTATGTATCTCATTCTACTAAGTGTCACACTTATATATAACTTATGTATTTCATTCTACTAAGTGTCGATTTTCCACATTCTTAAGTGTCGTACTTATGTATTGTATTCTACTAAGTGTCATACTTGAATGTTTCAATTTTATCATCATGTGCCTTAGACAAATTGGAGAAGAAAACACATTATATGAATGTTAAAATAATTCCTTTTGCCTTGAGATTTTGACCATGTTTGAATCTCAACACTACCCTTCCCATGTATAGGGAGCGTTCAACTCTTGGCAACACTCCTTGTTCAATTATAAGGGAGTGTTGTCAATGCCATATGCTTAGTGTTGGGGGAGAGTTGAAGTGGTTAGAGGATGTTACAACTATCCCACCTTACTCTAATGCTCATTTCTGAGAGGTTAGTTTGGGTCAAGTATTTGAGTCATATCTCATGGTTCCATCTTAGAAAAAATAAATATCCATGAGATAATCCAAATCCCAACTTATGGAGCTAAATCCTTAACCATTTCCCAAAATAATCCATGCTAGTTGATCCTACAACTGTTATATAATGAGTTCATTCATGGGTAAAAAATGGGGGAGAAGGTGATTAATGGATTTCCCCCCCATGAATTTGGGTCGAGTTATAACAGAGAAATACCAAAATTAGAAGATTGAAATTATTAGCGCTAGAAGTTGTTCCTAAACTACCTTAGGAACAAGCTTGACACATCATATTTCAAAATGCTCAATAAAGTCTTAAAAGGTGAAAGGATCACATTCTTGGTCTCAGTGAGGCTTATGATTTGAGATATTTAAGCCACTTCCCTATGTGCAACAAAATAGGTAAATAAAACCTTTGTTTAGTCAAATGAGATTAGATGATTTGATTAGGAAGAAATAAGGAACAAAACTGAAAAATTTCACCAAATAACATCATATTCTTTAATGTCTTTTATCAGAAGAAGAATAAATCTTCCCTCAGAAATCCTTTCCGAATAAGATTTAAAAGACTTAAACATTCATGTCGAAAATATTGCACTATACCCTATAGAGAAACCTTTTCAACACATACATACAATCATATGATCATATAATGACAACAATATGTTTAAGATGAAAAAACAAAGATGATAAACATAGATAAGGAAAACACACTAACCATTGAATTTATTAGCAAATGACATCTTTACATAGGAATAGATAAGAAAAAATAGTCTGAAGGATTTTACAATGAAAGCCAAATCCAGGGATCGAACCTCTTTGTCCCTCTGTCTTTTTCATTCCTCATATAGATTTTACATCAAGTAGATAACATTTAATATCAACATATTAATTAGGTACAACACATAACTAACTCCTAAAAACTACGAGGGTGAATTTCTACCTTATTTACTGATATACAAAAATAAAAAAATAGTTACTATAGTAAATCTTGATTTCTAGGAAACAACCTTGCAGTAGAATAGGTCTTTAGAAAATAAAGCTCCATTTGGAAAATAAGTTGTCCTTTCCTCTGATCTTCGGTGATTGATCTGATCCTAGTCTTGAATTAGAATATAGAAATTCGAATAGGTGGTTGGTCCCATGAACATCCTCTAAAACAGGGCATTGTTGTTACAATTGAAAATACCATGTAGACTACCTATAGGAAAACATAATACATCCATACCTCGTGCTATTTGGGATATATTATCTTCATATAATAATAAGTGGTAGAAGGATAATACTATCATAGAGTCACCATAGATATATATCAAATATAATCCAACAAGATGATAAAGAAAGCGTTCAATTAGAATTGCTTCTTGTGGAATGTCATCCCCATCAGAAATCAATTTCATACCAATTGGTGGAAACCTCGAGCTCAAAGAACTGTGAAACTTGTTAGATAGGCATGCTTATGCAATGACACTCTTTGATGGTACAAAAAATATTTTTGGTGAAAGTGAGCAAAATACCATAGAAAGTGCTTCACTAATTGCTGCCAAAAAAAATTTCAAGAGAAAATAACATTTCATCCAATTACTACAGTTACTGGAAGAAGTAGTTCGTCGATTTGAGCCTGAAACCCATCATCATTTTGAAAAATGCAAATTCTAGCTCAATGTAATGAAAACATGAGACTTTTAGCTTGAAAGAACAAGTTATGATGTACTATCCAATCATAAAAACCTAGGAGAAGAAAGACACATGCCAAACTCCTCTGCACCAAACTTTATGAGAAAATATTCTTTGAGTGTTATGTATGATTCCTCTGTCACCTAATAAATAATGTTTGACAATTGGAGTAAGATATGTATCCATGGTAGCAAAAAACATTAGTGGAATAAATTGCACCATTGATATAAATTCCAATAATAAGGACTACTGTTAAAATTCGAGAATCTTTCCAGCATTTAGAACAAACATAAATTTGTTTATAATTTGGTACAATAGTTTGGTATTCATCAATTGCTTTCATGCATCTACTTAATCAACTGGAAGCGTTTTTGATTGACATTTGGTGGGATATTCATTATGGAAGCTGCCTTGAACTTGTTTCAATCGCCACCTATGTATTTTCCTTTGCGACCAATAACTCATGACAATGTAGTGAATTTTCAATATGGAATTCATCAATGGAGTGGTAGTTATAACATAAGATAGATATGGAAATTTTAATAAAATCAACATAAAGTGAAAGTGAAAGTGGAATGGTGAGGGGGATGGGTAGGTGAGGTGAGAGAATGAGTGGGATATATAGGTGAGAGAATGTGGGGTGAGGTGAGTGGTATTTTTTTATTTTATTTTATTTTCTTATTTATATTTTATTAAAATATAAAATCAAACTTTTATAATAAAATTACACTAAATGAAATTAATCCATGGAAATTGGATGCTTTTAGAAACAGTAGGAGTATCAAAATAGAATAGGAAAGAATATGTCGACCATCTCAACAATAGAACAGTTACAGTGCTACTTTGGTGAATTTTGTTACCGGGGTTTGGAACTTCTTGTAGTGCCTTTAAGGCCACAATTTGATCATGAAAATATTAGTGTGAATATTAGCTCCATGGGGGATGGAAATCTCCCTATGATTTTCCAAGAACTCATCAAATCTATGTCTTATCTCCATTGGGATATGGATTCATTCACCGCCTTCCAAAATTATGCAGCTTATTCTAAAACCAAAACATACTTCTGCAAACCAAATGCAAACAGAATGTTTTACTCAAACTGAAAACCAAATACTTGCATTACAAGATCATTTATGCACACTCCTACTCCTACTCCAATCAACTAAATTTCTACTTGATCAAGTGTAATCAACTTTCCAATGAAGCCATAAAATAATCTGACTGATGAAATGTAATCCTTGTTTGCAACTAAGTAAGAAGACATGAAGAGAGTATATCATTAACAACAAAAATTCCAAAAAAAACATGTACTCACAACTGCAAATATATGAGATGCCAAAAATTGCAGCATTTGGGATCTGTAGAAATGAAAAATCCATCCAGGCTACTATTGGATCTTGAAGCTTATAAAAAACTTTAAGCTGATCTAAGAAAGGAAATTGCATTGATGTTAGATCTTCTACAATTTGGTTTGTCTGCAAAACTGAATATTGTTGTAGGTTGATTTCACTATTGATCAGATGTTGTTCAATATTTGTTTCATTTTCAAGGACAAGAATGGTGAATGAATACTTATTGATCTCCAGTGATAGTTGTTGGAGCAATTTATTTCACCAATTATGCTCATCTAACTGATGTTCTGTAGGGAAATCTTCAACTTATTCTTTACGGTCGAACAAATATGGCATATTTCTCTTGGAACTTCACTGCCTCTTCTGAGATCTTTTTGACTCATGATTAAAAATATTAAATCTTTTATCTTCACAAATCAATGGTTGTTCTTGGTCTTCAACATCACTGTCTCCATAGTGATCAAACAAAGGTGGACCATTAAGGGATATAACTTGAGAAATATGTTCATAAGATTTTTCAATGATGGGATCATTGTATGATACTACAACAAAATTTTGTTGAAAAGACACTTTCTCTTCTTCATAACCAACCAATGGAGTTTGTTCATCTTCAAATATGTCATAAACAGGTTGATTCATATTCAATTTTTCATAAGAGATGATATTGTACGTGAATGAATATGTTATTACAATGATGAGTGTTCTATATATAAATAACACATGGTGACCATGGTGACCATCCATGAAGAGATGTGTCCCTTAGGTAATAAATATATTTATACTTTATATTATAATATACATATAATATAACTATACTTTATATTTATACTTTATACTTTATTATATATATTTATACTTTATATTATAAATAAATTATTACATTGATAATATTATAAGTAATAATATTGTTTAATAATTAATAATCATATTATTAATTATTAATCTAGTAGAATGTATTTCCAATGCTACCCAAACATCAACACTCCCTCTCAGCAAGGGAAGAATTCTACATTATGCGAAGATTACCTTTGAAGATTACCTGTGGGTAACTCTTAAATAGCTTCAACATGTCACCATGATATCCATTACCTCACAATTCATATGTACCTCATCATGTGCACCCTTGTGACTTCACAACCAATGCATCCAAGGCCTGTGGGTAGTTCTCAAATAACTACAACATGTCCCCACGACATTCTCTACCTTGCAATGAATTTGTAGCTCATCATGTGCACCCTTATGACTTTACAATATGAATCCATGGTCGGTTAGTAGCTCTCTAATAGATACAACATGTCATCATTAGACTATCTAGTTTCCCACATAAAAATTGGATATCTTATGCATTACATCTAGTACCCTGCAATAACATTTGTACCTCATCTCTTCAACATGCATTGAGGGTCGGTGGTTAGCTCTCCAATGGCTACAACATGTCATCATGACATCCACTACCCTGTGATAACATCTGAATCCATCACTCCCTCTGAAGAGGGACTACGCCGATATTATCCCTAAATTACTCAAACTTCATCCTTGACAACGACTTTGTCAACACATCTGCAACCTTCTCATTCGTAGCCACATATTGGATCCTCATTTATCCCTTCTAAACCATATTGGAGCCTCATTTATCCCTTCTGTACTAAGTGTCTAGCAACCAAGTGTCACTTCCATGAGACACATACTCCAAGTATGATACCACATGAGCTCACATCCATTGATTGTTGAACATGCAAATCTATACATCCTTGTATATCCATAGTGAAACATGACTTCACCCCATGCAACCAAGCTTTGTGGGTAGCTCTCAATAGCTACAAAATGTCCCTAGGACATCAACTTCTTATGATGCATCAATACCTGATCATGTGCACTCATGTCTCAGTTCCAACCCTTTTTCATGTTGGATGAGTTCCACATGTCTTAGTGCCAGCCATTTTTCATGATGGATGAGAACACTCAGTGCCAACCCTTTTTCATGATGGATGAGAACACTCAGTGCCAACCCTTTTTCATGATGGATGAGTTACACCTGTCTCTATGCCAACCCTTTTTCATTATGGATGAGAGCACTCAGTTCCAACCCTTTTCATGTTGTATGAGTTCCACATGCCTCAGTGCCAACCCTTTTTCATGCTAGATGATAACACTCAGTGCCAACCCTTTTTCATGCTGGATGAGAACACTCAGTTCTAGCCCTTTTCATGCTAGATGAGTTCCACATGTCTTAGTGCCAAAAAATTTCATGCTAGATGAGAACACTCCCTTTGAAGAGGGACCACACCAAGCTTGTCCTTAATGTACTCAATCTTCATCATCGACAACGACTTGGTAAACAAGTCCGCAAATTGATCCTTTGTAGTAATGAAACTGAAGCCTCATTGCTCCCTTCTGCACTATATCCCTGATATAGTAATATATGATCTTGATATGCTTCGACCTGTCATAGACCATAGATTCTTTGAATACTTCATGCAACTTTGGTTGTCACACCAGATGTAGGTCATCTCCAGTCCGAGACCAAATAACCCAGACATAAGTTCTCGAAGCCACACTGCTACTGTACATGCTTCCAAATACACAACTTCATCCGTATCAAGCGCCACACATGACTACTTCCTGCATCCGACAGAGACTCTTACTCCTTACTATATTACCCAACTCCCTCTGGAACTAACCGTGCAGCTCCCTCTAGAACTGACCATCCAACTCCCTCTCAAGCCCTAAATATCAACTAAATCTTGAACTTGTTGACTTCATCACTTGTCCTCCAGAGCAAGTCTCGTCATCCTCTTCTTGTAGGTCTTACCTACAAGTCAATTTCAGTCCAATAGTCTACAATTTCCAAAGCCACACTACTTCATGACTTGCTACACATGCATACTTATATTTAGCCATACTGAGCGCCACACATGATTGCTTCCTGCATCCAGCAGAGCCTCCTTCTCCTTACTATAGCACCCAACTCCCTTTGGAACCGAATGTCTGGCTCCCTCTCAAGCACTGAATATCAAATAGATATTTAACCTATTGACTTCATCACTTGTCCTCCAGAACAAGTCTCATCATCCTCTTCTTGTAGGTCTTACCTACAAGTCAAATTAATTCAATAGTCATCAATTTCCAAAGACACACTGCTTCGTGCCTTGTTGCACATGATTCCACATACTCTGCCCCAACCGTACTGCGTGCTACACAAAACTGTTTCATGTTGCACCATGAAGCCATACTAGAGCCTAGACTAAATCGATATGTTGAATTACTCTTCCGATCAGGAATAATGTTGGCCCAATCTGAATCCAATTATCCATACAACTCAAAATCATGGTCTATCACATACCTGAGACCATAATCCAATGTGCCCTTAAGGTACCTCATCACATGTTTTGTTGCAACCAAATGAACCTACCTGGCCTTATCCATATATTGACTAAGGGTGTTAAAAAAAAAACACATATCCGGTCTTGTGTTCATCAAGTTGATCAATGAACCCACCATCTTCCTATATAAAGTAACATCCACAGTATCTAAAGTCGTATCCTGTAACAAATTTAGATTTGATACCATAGGTCTAGTCATTTCCTTGCAATCCAACATCCCGAACCTCTTCAGGATTTCTACTATATACTTCCCTTGATTCAGAAAGATCTCATGCTATCTCTGCCATACCTCGGGACCCAAAAAGTAATGCATCATCTCAAGATATTTCACCTCAAACTTAGTAGCCATTTTTTTTTCTCTTACACTCTGAGATGATATTTTCCACACCTATATAGAAACAGGTCATTCATATACAAAAGTAGTATTATCGAACCATCATACACAACCTTAAATTAAAGGTTAGGATCTGCACCATTGTTTGTAAATCCTAAGCTCATCAGAAAATTGTCGTTCCTGTTATACCATGATCTGTGTGCCTACTTTAATCCATATAAATCCTTCTTCAATATACACATTGAGTGTCCCGTAGTTGTCACGTACTCAATAGAGTGTTCTGTGACTACAAGGACCATTCTTCCTGATTAGGTTTCCATCTGTTCCACAGGAAGAATTTCAGTCCTTCGGGATGTTGAAAGCCACACACTTTGAGGCTTATGTCCTTAGAATACTATGCCAGGGTCATTATCCATTGGTCAAATTACCATGACCAATCCCAAGAGAATGTCAGCCCAATGTTGAAACATTAACACTTAAGAATAACTTCCGAAATTATATAAAATCTCAACACTCCCTCTGCATGTGTTGAGCTCCTCTTCTTCTTCATTACATGGATGTGCACAAATTTGTGTCCGGATATTCTTGCTTCATGTTTCTTCCCGTGACTGTCAATATGTCTCATTATCAGAGCTATTACCTGTGACGTGCCCAAAACAAGAAACAAGAACAACAAAAAACCATCTCCTAGAGGAGATCAAATTATCTTACGCACAACTATATACAATGACCCTAGAAATGATATGCCTTCTACTAACACACACCCATCATATACTCAATTTCATACAACTAACCATGTTGATTTTCTAGTGTTAAATTAGACAAGCACAATTTTCCACAAGTGGTAATTACTTTAGTAAACTCTAGAACATCACTAAGTAATTACACTCTGAAAATTTCAACTACTTAGAAACTTCCACCTCTTCCTTAGATCACTTCCCACGTGTGAGAAAGAAAAATATGTGTGTCTATTGTTGTGTCTTTTTATAGTAATATTAAATTGATCCAAAAAAGACATGTCTCTTTGAAAATCAAATTTAAAATTAAATTAAATTTTCTTTCTTATAAATAGTTGGAGAATACCTCCCGTAACTACCCAAAGATTAATTTGGTTATAATGCATCCACATAGTATATGACTTTCTTAAATTTTTCTACCATAATTTGTGAGATTCTTTGCATAAATATAGGTAGAAGTAAATATGGAGTACATTCCTCATATTTAGGTAATTAGACATTTTTACTAGAAATTACTACCCACCATAATTTATGGAATTATTTCTTTAATTTTGGTAGGAGTAAAAAGTAAATATGTTGTACATAGAGATTGCAACAACCCCATAAATTTAACACTCCCAAGACTTTACTCTACTCTCATTTTCTTGGGCCCTCATGTGAGGGATTCAAGCCCAGTCCCGCTTTGATACCTTTTCATAAGAGATGATATTGTATGTGAATGAATATGTTATTACAATGATGAGTGTTCTATATATAAAGAACACATGGTGACCAAAGTAACCATCCATGAAGAGATGTGTCCCTTGGGTAATAAATATATTTATACTTTATATTATATTAAACATATAATATACATATACATTATATTTAGACTTTATACTTTATTATATATATTTATACTTTATATTATAAATATATTATTACAATAATAATATTATAATTAATAATATTTATAACAATTAATAATCATATTATTAATTATTAATCTAGTAGAATGTCTTTCTGATGCTACCCAAACATCAATAATTTAAACAGTTGTTAACATGATCTACTATTTTTTTATCTTGAAAAATCTCTTCAACCATTACATGATCATTTTTTTCTTTCACATGACTATCACTTATTTCAAGATCTAAATATTACTTCTTTAAAAATTGTTGATCTTGAACATGCAGTATGAAAGATAAATGAAAGGGACTAAAAAATTGTAGATCGTGACCATTTTTTTCAAGCTCCTCTTTAATAGAAGAGTTTAAAATGTTTTCTTCACAAACTAACTCTTCTTTAATTTCTGTTTTAGCAAGATCTTCATAAAGTTCATCATAAGAGGAAAAATCTATTGTCCCTTGAGCTCGACATTCATATTTTTCGCAACAAACTTCAAGAAGCAGTTCATGTGGAAAGTACCTTTTACAGTGTTTCTTGAATGCAACATGGAAAGTTTTCAAAGAACATATTCTAGAAGCAGAAACCAACCGGTACCATTTTTGAGCATTCACCATCTAATGAGTATATAAACATCTTCATGAGAGCATCTTCATGATAGAAATCCACTTGATCTATGCACTGATGAATCTTTACGAGATGTTGTGCAGTAATATCCTCCTCCTTTCCACTAAAAATAGGAATAAAGTATGCACAATATCGGAAAGAAAGCATAGGATTAGGAAATCCAGGAACAGTTGAAAAATTAAGAGGTGTGAACCTCCAAGCCAAGTTAGCTTCCATGGCTATTGTCATCCCGTATCAGTGAAGTTTCCAACAGGCTCTTTCTTCATGGAGTGGAGTCACTAGGTGAAAAGGTATTTCACTCTACTTGTGCCTAGTTATATTTTCACCATCTACAACTAGATCTGAAAACTCTTGTCTTTCTACCTAGGGAAAATCTCATAATTTCGTCCCCGACAATGATGCCAAAAGTTGTTCCTAGAATTCCTTAGGAACAATCTTGACACATCTTATTTCAAAATGCTCAATAAAATTAAAAGGTGGAAGGATCACACTCTTGGTCTCAATGAGGCTAATGATTTTAGATATTTAAGCCACTTCCCTATGTGTGACAAACTAGGTAAATAAAACCTTTGTTTAGTGAAATGAGATTAGATAATATGATTAGGAAGAGCTGAGGAAAAAAACTAACGAATTTACCAAAGAGCATCATCTTTTTTAATTTCTTTGAACAACAAAAGAATAAATCTTCACTCAGAAATCCTTTCCGAATAAGATTTGAAATAATTAAACATTCTTGTAGCAAAGATTGCACTATACCCTATAGAGAAACCTTTTCAACACAGACATACAATCATATGATCATATAATGGAAACAATATGTTTAATATGAAGCAACAAAGATGATAAACATAGATAAGGGAAACACACTAACCATTGACTTTATTAGCAACTAATATCTTTACATAGGAATAGATAAGAAAAAATAGTCTAAAGGATTTTACAATGAAATCCAAATGCAGGGATCAAACCTCTCTATCCCTATGTATTTTTCATTCCTTATATAGAGTTTACATCAAGTAGATAACATTTAATATCAACCTATTAATTAGGGATAGCTCATAACTAACTCCTAAAAAGCCCGAGGGTGAATTTATGCCTTATCTACTAATATACAAAAATATCAAAATAGTTACAACAGTAAATCTTGATTTCTAGGCAACAACCTTGCACCAGAATAGGTATTTATCAAATAAAGCTCCATTTGGAAAATGAGTTGTTCGTTCCTCTTATCTTTAGTGATTGATCTGATGTTTATCTTGACTCAGTAGATAACAAGTTTAATAAGTGGTTGGTCCCATGATCATCCATTGTTGTTACAATTGAAAATACCCTATAGTCTGCCTTTAGGAAAACATAATACATCCATACCTCTTTCTATATGGGATATATGATCTTCATATAATAATAAGGGGTAGAAGGAGAATCCTCTCATAGATTCACCCCGAGCTCAAAGAACTGTGAAAATTGTTAGATAGGAATGCTTTTGAAATGGCACTCTCTGATGGTAAAACAATATTTTGGATGCAAGTGAACAAAATACCATAGAAGTGCTTCACTAATTGCTTCCAAAAGGTCTTGCAAGAGCAAATAAAATTCCATCCAATTACTACAGTTCCTGGAAGAAGTAGTTCATCAATCGGAGCCTAAAACCCATCATCGTTTTGACAAATGAAAATTCTAGCTCAGACTAATGAAAAAATGATACCTTTAGCTTGAAAGCACAAGTCCTATTGTACTATCCAATCATAAAAACCAAGAAGAAGACAGGCCCACACTAAACTCCTTTGCGCCAAACTTTATGAGAAAATATTCTTTGAGTGTTGTGTATGATTCCTTTGTCACCTAATAAATAATCTTTGACAACTGGAGTAATATATGTATCCACGGTAGAAAAAAATATTAGTGGAATAAATTCCACCATTGATATAAATGCCAATAATAAGGACTATTGTTAAACTCCCAGAACCTTTCCAACATTTAGAACAAACATAATTTTTTTTATAATTTGGTACAATAGTTTGGCATTCATCAACTGCTTTCATGCATCTACTTAATCATCTAGAAGCTTTGTTTCTTGAAAGTTGGTAGGATATCCCTTATGGACGTTTCCTTGAACTTGTTTCAATAACCATCTGTGTATTTTCCTTTGCAACCAATAACTCACGACAATGTAGTGAATTTTCAATATGGAATTTATCAATGGAGTGGTAGTTATAACATAAGATAGATATGGAAATTTTAATAGAATCAACGTAAAGTGAAAGTGAAAGTGGAATGGTGAGGTGGATGGGTAGATGAGGTGAGAGAATGAGTGGGATATATAGGTGAGAGAATGAGTGGGATGACGTGAGCGGTATTTTTTATTTTATTTCATTATTTTATTTATATTTTATTAAAATATAAAATCAAACTTTTATAATAAAATTACACTAAATGAAACTAATCCATGGAAATTGGATGCTTTTAGAAACAACAGGAGTAGAAAAATAGAATAGACAAGCATATGTTGGCCATCTCAACAATAGAACAACTGTGGTGCTACTTTGGTGAATTTTTTTACTGGGGTCTGGAACTTCTTGTAGTTCCTTTAAGGTCACAATTTTATCATGAAAATATTAGTGCTAACATAAATCTACCCTCACAAGCAAGCCTGAAAACAATAAATAACCACTTTTTCCTTAGGAGGGAGAAGGGAAGGGAGAAGGAGAAGACTTGCACCTTAAACCCTTCATTCAATGTCGATCCCTGCTCCAATTTCTTGAAGAGTTCATGGTCTCTGTCGATAATAGCCTACAATAAGAAACTAAGATAGTGCTTCAACAAGGTAGTTATAGGTTCGAGAAGCATATATCAAGTTTATAAATCAAATCATATATGAACAATAACAACATATAACATTGCAATGAATGCAAGATATGAAGGAAAGAGATCTCTTATATTATTGAAAATATATGAAATTTGGTTACAACCTATTTCGACTTTTGACACTACTTCAAAGCCAACCGCCTAGGTTCCTCCACAAGTCCTTCAAGAATCAACTCAAAGAAACTAGACTCTTCCTCACATAACCCAATAAGGATAGGATCACATCTTATGGCTACATAGGAGAGGAAGTAACACCACAAAGGAGTTTCCATTTTAGAGGATACTACTCATAGCATGAAAAGATTAGGGAAGCTTGCTAAATATCAATAGCATAAACTCGCACCATCCGATTTATCCTCATATTTTCCCTCAATGGTTCTTTTATACCACCCCCAAAGAGTTTGGGGAGGTTGAAATTATTTCAGTACGAGATTAGGGGCGTTGGGAAACGAACCCAACCAAAAAACCCACCGAAATTGTGGAATTATTTTATTTTTCATGATTTTTTAGGGCATTTGTAAGCTAGAAGCTTGCAAGGCATCGATGTCTGCATGTTTCATAAGGGAAACCCATAGATATTAACAAATGTCAAGTGTTTTAGATAAATTTGACGAGGAAAGTTAGGATTTTACTTAACAAGATAGGAAAAGGGTAAGGCCAAGTCACAAATGCATATGTGTGGCAATTTGCACTATCATAGATGCCACCTAATGTGTGAGGTCAGAAAGGAAAATTGATGGCCAAAATACACTACAACTTTGAGAGGAAAGGATGTAGCAAAGTGAATTCATGAAGGTTCTTGAAAAACTGATTCAAAAATAGAAAATGTCACCCAAAATCAAGTAAGATTATTCTCTTCCAAAGTCGGGCATACCCATGCTCAGGTGTGGTGTAAGCATGGCCACAAAATAAATTACACTATGGATCCATGAAATATATGAAAGTGTGAATAATTTCCATGGAAACGAAAAATACACAGTGGATCCATGTGATATATATGAAGTAGAAAGCATGGCCATGAGGAATACATAGTGGATCCATGTGAAAGTAGATCATAGCCATGAATAGATACACAATGGAGCTATGTCTCGAAATCAAGAATATATTATATCTAGGAACAATGGAGTGAAACATTTGATCCTATGCAAGTACCAATGTCTATGGAGTCATACAATATGTTGGGTAGGAGAACATAAGATGTGATTCTCGTGCTTCACTCAAAGTATTCAAAACAATCTGTCATGGTACGAGTCTACACTATGCGAATAGATGTGTTTGGGTTGAACACAATGAGACACTATTTAATTCCTAGCCATTGATGTATACCATTAAAAAATGTGAGACAACCCACCAATTATGATAATGGGCATCAAAGTACCATGGTACAATCTGACAAGTGTGAATAAATGAGTTGAGGTCAAACACCTAGTACAATCTATCAAGTAGGGGAATTCGATGTATTCCCACTGTCAATATTGAGGAAACCTACCATTGATGACTGTAATCCTCAAGGTGCCAAATATAACTCTAGATCCATATAACAGAGAAATATGTGTCTAATTCGATAGGAACAAATTTGTTGGAAGGAAGGAACTAAGGCATCCTCCATCATCCAGCACGAGGAGTAGAAGAAGGCCAAAAATTTGGAAGGACTCAGATTAAAATATTTTAAGGACCACATTGAGGTATGACTCTGGCATGCACTATATGGAATGGTGCATGACAAAGACTCTTTGATTAGTATCCAATAATGAATACTACTGACAAAGATGAGGAATCCACCAATGGGTTCAAATAGAAGCCAAGGTACCACATGAATCCCTATGTGTGATGATTGTTGTTGATGTCAAACACAAGGGAAATTGCTCAATGAGAGACCAATGATGGTTTTTCATTTGTTGATTGCAAGGTCACCTATCAATGATTTAAATAGGCCTAGGGTGCAACTCTAGGTCATACTCTCAGAGAAATGTATCAGAGTCGATAAGAGTATACCTGCAAGAAAGAAGTCAATGGGGACCTTCCATACTGGAATGAGTAAGAGACATAGATACTCTTGATGATGAGATGGACTTGAATGACTTAGGAAGGCCGACTTTCAAGGTCAAATACTTGACTATAGAATGGTCAACTCAGGATAAAACTTACCTTGAACAAAAGCATGACACATTATGTGACTTAGGTAGCATGACTATAAACTGGGATACATTTGTGATACAGGAGGCATCAACAAACTCTCCATATGGTTGGAAGAATAACAAATCGGAAGAGATAACACTCAATAACGATAAAAAGTATCCTAAATCCATACTAGAACCAAAATGATGACATATTGACTCAATATTGTGCTTTGTTCAAGGGCGACAAAACTATTGCCAAAAAAAGAGATGGACCCTTTCCCCCCTTGTTTTTTT
>JZKD02S1112372.1:798452-821711 GCA_000966675.3 Picea glauca | reverse complement strand
GAGCATATATAGTGCGCAGCTATCTTTGAAACAAAAGACTTCCCTGGGTTGATAATTTATGTTTCACTTGGTTGTTTGAAATTAATTAAGCAATTATAGTGACCAACAACTTGCAAATTTTAGTAGATGATCTCCAACATTACTTGCAAAGGTTGGTGATGCTCTTCTAGTATGACTAGTAGTGACTAGATGCGTGCCCCCGACAGTGGTTGGTTGCTTGTCTTCAACATGACTTGTAGAGGTTGTTGATGTAATGCCAATATGACTCGCAGTGACTAGACTTGTTACCCCAACATGAATAGGAGAGGTTGGTCGCGTACCCCTAGCATGACTTGAAGAGGTTGGTGATAGGTCTCCAACATGACTAGCATAGGTTGGTGACTTATTCATCTTACTCTTCCTCTTCCTATTCCTTTTAGACTTCTGGTTACTGGTAGCAATAATTTCACCAGAAGAGGGAGGAGGAGGAGAAGTAAACTTTGCAGATGTAGAAGGCGAAGGATGAAAATCCATACGATTCCCCTGACATAAGGTTCTTATCTGATAATCATTAAGAGAATTTGGGACATTTGGATTGTCCCACAACCAAAATAGTAGTCCTACATTCAACCCAAGAATTTTCAAAGTGGCCATCAAGGGGGCATCAACATTTCCAAAGAAAGGAAAAACAGAATAATCCCCTTGGGAAAGGGTCCCTTGGTTGGTATCCTCAATAACTTTGGCCATATCATTCTTATGCATAGGTTCATCCCTAGGGGTATTTTTCGTGTCCATAAAAGTCTCACGCACTGATTCTGATGAACCGGTGGTTTAAAAACCCATTCTTTCTAGGAGGCGTCTCCATTCTTTCAATAGAAATACTAGGGATCCTTCCCAACTAGTGGATATGTTGGTCAACCACCCTAAATAAATGATCCAAAAAAGGTGAAAATGAAACAACCTAAGGCCAACTACACAAAGAAACACTTTAATAAAAATACCTAAGAGAAACATCACAATCAAATAGCTTTTCCAAATGTTTATCTCAGGTGGATGAGGTCCTGAGTCGAAAGAAATGAAAAAGTGGAAAGGGACCTTCTGGATGAAGGCACAGGTTGATTAAGTCTCATGGACCAATGAATGAAGGAGTGAGAAGTAGTTATCCAGACCTCCATTAACTAACCTTATTCGGTTCAAGCACCCATGTTTCACAGGGCATCCTCCAACAGTATTGAAAAGTGTGCTACGAAATATGCCCCAGATACCATGACAAGCCCCCGTAGTCACTTCTGAGATCTCTAGGAAAATCCACTAAGGTAACCAACTCACAGTCAACATCCACGAGGTATATTCGACAGTCAAGATTGAACATATGAGAAGGTTAACAAATCTGGAAGCTTCGAAAGCGTCGCCTCTCAAGGAGGTAAAGGAACTAGAAAAACCCCCAATATATGATCTCTCCACTATGCTTAGTTAAGCTTCGAAGGGCCAATCTCCTCATCTCTCCTTCAAAAGACCTCATGTTTAGATCTTGTGTTAGAGGAGGATCTTTGCTATACTTATACAACAGTTGGATTTGAGACTCTCCCTAGCTCAGACTCCTATGTTTGTTCAATTTCCTTGGAGAGTTATCTCTCCAATCTTATCCAAGGCCCTAACCCTAAACTTGTTTGTGAACCTTAGAAACAAAGTCTAGTACATTTTAATCTTAGCATTTTCTTTAGTGGTTGTTCTTACTCAAGGGGTATGGAGGTGCAACAGATTTTGTTTGAGATGCTTACAAAAATGAAACTTATAAGAACACTAGAAAATAAAACTTTACACTAATTATTCAAATGAAAAAAGAGTTTCAAGAAATAAAATGCATGGACAATCCTTCAAACCTTTAAATGCATATTTTTTATTTTCTAATGTGAAATGAAAAAAAAAGGAAAACAAAAGGATTTTATTTCTTAATTTTCTTTTGAAATTCCTTCCAGATGAGAAGAAAACAGAAACCTATGCGAATACATTTTTCTTTCTCAAATAACAATGCAAAGAAATAAAGAGACCTCACTGGCAGATTTTTATTTTTCTTTCTATCAAAGAAAAACTAAAAAAAGATTCTAAAATAAATTTAAGGATACACAATTCATGCCCCCCCCCAAGCCATGAGGAGGAAATTTAAAAAAAAATGAAAATTATTTCTCGTTAAAATCCAAGCTAAAAGTAAGCCACGAAAATTGGGAAACCAAGAGCAAGGTATTTTCTATGACTTAGAAGTTTTAAAAGACCTAACACAATGATACAAAGAAATCAGAAAATCAAGAAGCCTAGAATGACCTGGAGAATCTCCTAAATCTCCCAGATACTAAAGAAAAAAAATATTTTTCAAAAATAGGACATAGGTCCACGACTGTGTGAACTGCGACTCGTGGATGTTCGTGGGTCATACACAAAAAAAACATGGATATCTGCGACTAATATAACATAAAATTGCGGATAACTTTGTAAAATTGGAAAAATAAAAAGGACTTTCAATAGGGAGACTCCCAGAAACTTATGGAAAAGTTTACAGGTAATAAAATCTTTGCAACAAAGCTTGGAAAACAAGAAAACTCACAGAAATGAAAATATATTAACAAGACACTCTACAACCGATCCAAAATAGGACAATTCCCTAGTATGGTTTCCAATTTTGATTAAGGGATTTTTCCCCCATGACTTTGGGTCGAGTCACAACAGAGCAAGACCAAAACAAGAAGATTAAAATCTACCCTCAAAACCAAGCATGCAAACAATAAATAACTATTGTTTCACTATGAGAGAGAAGGCAATGGAGAAGGAGAATACTTTCACCTTAAACCCTTTGTTCGATGTCGATCCCCACTCCATTTTATTGAAGAGATTCTAGTCTCTGTCGGAAACAACATGCAATAAGAAACCAAGATAGCACTGAAACAAGGTAGTTATAGGTTTGAGAAGCATATATCAAGTTTATAAATCAAAGCATATATGAAAAATAACAACATATAACATTGCAATGAACACAAGATATGAGGGAAATATATCTCTTATATTATTGACAATATATGAAAGTTGGTTACAACCTGTTTCGACTTCTGACACTGCTTTAGAGCCAACTGCTCGGGTTTCGACACTGTAGAATAAAGTTGGTTACAACATAAAAATGAAAGTATAAACATAACAATAGTTTCATAACAGAATTAGCATAAAATACACACAATAAATAGTAGGTAAACACATAAGAACACTTATATTTTGAAATAGTCACCAAATACATTCAAACCTTAGAAATTCCTCCTAGCCATATACATTGTGTCTCATAAAATATCAGCAACTGGTCACCCCTGATCTGAGACTATAAAATCCATCGGGGAAGGCTTCTTAATCCAAACTATGGTCTAACTAGCACATTAACACTTAGGTCAAGGTGCCAACTACTACAACTAACCTATAGTATCTCATTTCCCACAATGTGTCCCACCATGGGAAGTGTGCCCCTTCTCTTCTCAATAGTCCTTCTGCTACCCCACTTCCCTTTCAAGAAATAGGCTAGAAAAAAGTCTCGAAGCCTTGTATCTATTTCCAAACAACCAAGGAACAATTCCCAACAATTCTTTCACCCAAAGAGAATTACCATGTGCCTAAAAACCCACTTATTCAAAGTACACATGATCCTGACAACCTGCTTCTTCAACTCATATTACTCAGGCTTATTGGTTACCAACATCTTTCCAAGCTCCCAAGTACAAGTAAACTTTAGAATGGCAAGGAGGGTATGGATGGAAAGATTCAAAGTGAGAATGATGAGTGAATGTACTAAGCTCTTACTTTTTATATGCATGTTACCAACTTGACACTTGTCATGTTGGGAAATACATGGGCCCCACATGGTGATATGTTCCTCCCCCCTTAGGAACCTAGGACATCTATGAATATATATCTCATAAACTATACTTTAGGAAATATTATTATAATATTTCCTTGGATTAATCCCCTTTGTCTTAGCTCCTCTTCTTAGACCCTTATTCCCCCCTTTCCTCTAGTGGAGTTTAGTCCCCCATACTCTTTTTTTTGGTTGGTATGAAAAAGTGATGTATTTTAATTAATAATTTGGGTCTGGTTACATATTACAATGATAAACTCACTAGCCTTTTAACATTTTGTCTCTCTAGCCTAATAATCACACAGGAAATCTGGCCTCAAAAAATATTTACAATGACACTCTAACCCAACAACCTATATGTACATTTACAATTGGGGTTCGTCCTAGGGTATTAGATTCCCCTCCCCCTTATTTTTTCACTATCCTCGGTGCATTATATACATATGTAAAATCAAAATATTCAAAAATCTTCAAAAATATGTAGGTACTCCTTCTGCATAGCATATTCATGCTCTCAGGTTGCACCCTCGGGACTGTAATAGGTCCATTGGACCTTTACCAACCCTATTTCTTGATTCTGGAGCAATTGGACATTCTAATCCAATATGCACACTAGTTGTACTCGGAAGTATCTGTCTTTCTCCACCTGAATCACATTCCAATAATTTACATGATTAGCATCAGGTACATACTTTTTAAGCAAAGACACAATGAATACATTATGAAAACACATGTATGTAGGTAGAAAAAGAATGTATGCAACATGGCCAATCCTTCCCATGATTTCAAAGGGTCCATAATATCTCATTGCCAGATTTGCATAGTTCCACAACTTCAAGGAACTTCTCTTGGCCTTCACTTTTAAGAAAACATGGTCACCCACTTTAAAATTTCTATGAGTTCTTCCCTTATTGACATAACTTTTCTTCCTGTCTAGGGAAACCTTTAAATTTTGTTTTATCTTCACCACCTGGTCTTTCGTTTCCCTAAGTAACTCTGTCCCAATTATTTCTATGTCTGCTAGGTTGTCCCAACTCACTAGAGTATTGCACTTTATTCCATATAATGATTCAAATGGGCTCATCTTTAAATATTATCGATACCTATTATTATAAGCAAATTCAACTAAGTCAAATAATCTTCCCATTTTGATGGTTTATCCATCACATACATCCTCAGCATATCCTCAATCATCTAATCGAACCACTTTGTTTTCCCATTTGAATCCAATGATATGTTGTGTAAAGTTCAGGTTTGTCCCAAATTCTATGAATAATCCTTTCCAAAATTTGGATGTGAACTTGGGATCAGAAACAATTTCTTTAGGTACTCCATGAGTACTGGTAATTTCTCTCATATAAATATCAACAATGTTAGTTTCCTTGTGAGTTAGTTTCACTGGAATAAAATGGGTAAATTTAGTAAGTTTATCCACCACCGCCATGATGGAATCATGTTGTTTGGTTGTTCTAGGAAGCTTGGTGATGAAATCAATTGTCATAATTTTCCATTTTCATTCACAAATGGGTAATGGTTGTAGCAAACCAGCTAGATGTTTGTGCTCAACCTTGAACTTCTGACATTCTAGACATCTATAAATGTAATCAACCATCATTGTTGCACTATAATTTCCAAATTTCACCCAATTACAGCCTGAAAATAACCAGTAAATGATTGAATTGTTGATTTTTAATTTCTAGGTTCAATTCCATCGAATTACCCATGAATTCTTCCCAAATTTCTCTGCAGTAATTTTGTCAAAAAATTTACAAACATTTACTTATGACATTTTGTCAAACTGTTTGCAGGCATACTCTACAAATACCAGTTCTATGCTCTATCTTTGGTCCATGCAGGATTAGTGTCGAAAATGAGCTCTGCATATGAATAATTTATGCAGTTTAGCAACATAAAAATGAAAGTATAAATATAAAAATAGTTTCATAACAAAATTAGCATAAAATACACAAAATAAATAGCAAGTAAACACATAACAACACTTATATTTTGAAATAGTCACTAACTGCATGCAAGCCTCAGACGTTCCTCCCAACCATATACATTGTTTCTCATAAAATCTCAACAGCAGGTCACCCCCAAGATGAGAATTGAAAATCCACCAGTGAAGGCTTCTTAATCCATACTAAGGTCTAACCACCACATTAACACTAAGGTTAAGGTTCCAACTGTTTCAACTAGCCTACAATCTCTCATTTTGATCCACAACCTGTCCCACCACAGAAAGTGTGTTCCTTCTCTACTTAGCAGTCCTTTAGCTTCCCCACTTCCCTTTCGGGACATCAACAATAGGACGGATAAAAATTCTCAGATCCCTATAGCTATTTCCCAACAACTAGGGAACAATTCCTAACAGTTCTCACACCCATAGAGAATTCCCACGAGCTAGACAACTGACTTCTTCAAAGTACACATTGACCTGACAACCTTCTTCTTCAACTCATATTACTCAGGATTATTTGTTACCAACAACTTCCCAAGCTCCCAAGTACAAGTAAGATTCAGGATGGAAAGAGTCAAAGCAAGAATAAAGAGCGAATAATTAGAATGATGAGTGAATGTACTAAGCTCTTACTTTTTATATGCATGTTCCCAACTTCACACTTGTGATGTTGGGAACTACATGGGACCCACATGGTAATACATTTGTCCCCCCTTAGGAACCTAGGATATATATGAATATATATATCATAATCTAGAATTTAGGAAATATTATTATAATGTTTCATTGTCTTAAACCCCTTTCGCTTATCCCCTCTTCCTAGACCCATAGTCCCCCCTTTCCTCTAGTGGAGTTTATCCTTCCATAATATTTTATCTATTTGGTTTGCAACAATGATGTATTTTTATTAATAATCTGGGTGAAATTACATATTATAATGATAGGCTCATTGACATTTTAGCATTCTATCTCTCCAAACTAATAACCACACAAGCACTTTGGCCTCAAAACATATTTATAATGACACTCTAGCCTAAAATATCCTGGCTCAACAACCTATAGGCACATTTATAGTTGGGGTTCATGATAGGGTATTACAAGCATGATTTGGCTTCCATGGGTCAAGGAGCTTGGTTGAATGTGCCATTTTTGGAGTAGCTCTTGAATTTGGCACTTGATTTCCTCATTTTATAAGAGAGAGTTTTTATATTTTGGTCCATTAGGTAAAGGGTCAGGGATCATATCGATTGAATTCTTGACCTGACAGTGTAGAGGCACCTCGATAGGTGACGTGAATATGTCTCGATATTCTTCCATGACTTTGTCCACTTGATTTTGTTGTGTATAGAATCCCTGTGGACAATCCATGGATGTGGCTACAACCTTTAATTAACATTGACAGAGAATAATGAAGAGGACAAATTTACCAATATGGGAGATAACCTTCTTGCACTTCTTAGCTGAGACCAAAGAAATTATAATAGGTGGAGCTACCTCTGGTATCTTGTACAGTTGTTTGTGCAAAGTGGAAATGATATTGTGAGGTCTAGACTAATATAAAATATGATGTTTCCACATATATGGATGGCCTAAAATAACATCAAAAACTTCAAGTGGGTCAACATCACTCAATACCTCATCCTTGAAGGGTTTAATGCCATAGGGCAGGCGACACTATTGACTGAAATGGAGGTATCATCCTTAGTTGAGCCACTCGATGTTGTATGGTTTAGAATGTGGTGTTGTTGGAAACTTCAACCACTTGATAACCTATGCTAATATTAGGTTCTTTTGGATTCCTCTATCAACAACAAAATGCAGCAGAATACATTTCACCCACATCTGCAAGTGAAAAAGGTGATCACCTTCCTCTGGATCTTCCGGTTCTTTTGGATGGCCCTTGGTGATAGTGATTGTGGCACAGGGTTCTGCATCAATGAACTACTTCCCCTTTTCTGGCTCTAAATTAGAGTTGGAGCATGGAATTTACTCTGAGGCTTTCATTTTGGCCACCAATGACTACTTTAAGTGACATTCATCAGTGTTGTGCCAAGGACTTTTATGCAGATCACTCCATTTCCCAATGTCTTTATTTGTCTTCCCATTACCCTTCTTTCCTTGTATCTTATATTGTTTCAAGAAATGAGATACACTTCCACACTAAACCCAGAATAAGAGAAGAATAATTTAATCAATAATGTAAATTCCAAAACAATCACACAGTACACAAATATTTTACCCTGGAAACCCAAACCAGGAAAACCAACATTCCTTGAGTGTTCTACTCTCTTTTTGTCTTATTCAATCTGAATAAAATGTTACATGTCTAACCTTGGTACACACCTAAGACATAATCGACATCATACCCTCTTTCTTACGCAAGAACAACCCTGTATCTAGTCTGTCTTACATTTGCATGACCAACAACCTCTAAATTACAGAGTCTTGGTGATTATCCATTCATCATCTAAAGATTCAAGATTTACATTTACAACCTTACAACACACCTCTTTATAGGATTTAAAACAGGAAAACCCTAAATACTTAGCACCCAAAAATGGTTATAGATCCATGTAGATCATTGGCTACAAATCCCACGAATCTCAAGATTTTGTTACAGTCGACTCCAAGTTGGATTACCAGTCGACCTTCATTCAGTCTTTAGTCAGTCGCCACATGCCCACATGTTGATTTCTTTTTGGTTGACCTCTTCTAATTTTTATCGATGCCTTTACCATGTTGAACCACCTCAACCTTTGACTTCGAATTTACCCAGTCGACTAACATTGAACTTTGACTTGTTGTAGAACTACCTCGATTTTGACCATCAGTCGATCCACTTCGACTAGACTTTCACTGCAAAGAATATAAAAACACAAAATTCTCCCACTTGTTGTCTTCTTTGCTGAAACCAAGAGATTCATGAACTTTCATTCATAGAACTAGGGAAATAATGCCCATTTCCTCTCTACACCAAGAGAACTTCACAACACTCATAGACTTAGTCGATGAGTCTGTTATGTTTTCCAACGTGTCTACTTTCTCCAGTAGCACCTTTCTACTTTCCAACATATCTCTTAAGAAATGGTATTGTACATCAATTTTCTTAGTCTTTGAATGATAAGAATGGTTCTTTTCCAAAAATATTGTGCTTTGACTATTGCAACTTATCTTGATAGCTCTTTTCTCAAACTCGATTCTTGAAAACAGTCTTTGTATCCATACTGCTTCCTTGCTTCCATAAGTGGCTACCATGTATTCAACTTCTATTGTTGACAAGGCTACGACCACCTATTTCATACTCATCGAGCTTATTTTTCCACTGAACATCTTGAAGACATATCCATTGCTAAACCTCCATCAATCCATATCTCCATCCCAATCAAGATCGACAAATCCATGTAAATTTAATTTACCACTGTCACCTCTAGGTTTTCCTTGGTAGCATATAGCATAGTCCTTCGTGCCACACAAATACCTCAATACTCTCTTGACAGTTGTCCAGTGCTCCTTTCTAGGTGTTTCCATGTACCTGTTGAACACTCGCACTGCATGGGCAATGTATGGTCGAGTGAAGACCATTGCATAGATTAGAATACCAATAACACTTACATAGGGAACACATGCCATGTCCTCTGTTTTTTCCTGTCTCTTTGGAAATTATCCAACAGTTAGCCTTGCTCCCACAGGAATTGACACCTTCACTAGTTTGCAATCTTGCAAATTGAAATGTTTCAGAATGGTTTAAATATACTTCATATGATTCAACCATTTATTTCTAGCGGCTCGATCTCTCTTAATCTCCATTCCCATAACAAATTTAGTTGCATTGAGATACTTCATGTCAAACTTGGAGGATAACTTCTTATTCACCTCCTTTATTGTGTCTATGTTATTTCCAATCAACAACATGTCATCAACAATATTGCATTTGTTTTGGATTCCTGTTTTATGTTAGAGTGCACTTGTGTCAAAGTTGCAATTCTAAGTTTGGTTTCTCTTTACAGACAACTGTTTCCAAGCATGTCTCTCTAAGATCCCACTTTTATCAATGAATTATATCCATGTTTAGTGCAAAAACTACTAGTAGATTTTTAAGGCCTCCTAATCATTATGGAAGTCGACTCTTAGGATCAGCTGTGACATCCTATGTATTTGTCAAACTCCAATACACCCTATATAAAGACATGTGGACAAAAAAATAGCAGTACTCCTTTAATGAACTCAAAAGCTCATTCAGTACTATTGTAGCTCACAAATTAGAGGCAAACCATTATTGGAATAAAACTAAGTCAAACCAATTATAGCTCATGGTTAGTAGCATACTCATAAAAAAATGTTTTTAAAAAATAAAATACTCATATTTTAGGCATTTTCCCCATGCCTTATTATACTTCAAAATTATGTTTTTCTTGAAATAGTGACTAATGGTCAACAGGGGCTTGGTTGGTTTGTAAAGGGAGGGTGGTGAGATTCCCCCTAGTGACATGTTCGACCATTGTGGGCTAGTGCACCAGTGAAAGTGGGTTGTTTATTCAAGTTGAGGCCAAGTGCACATTTTCCACATTGTGATACAAGAAGCATTTGTCAAAACAAATAGTGGCCAATGAAAATCAGCTTTTGAAATTTCACCTTGATTATTTTCTTTTTGTGTGCTCATTCTCCAACTATGAGATCTCAATGTTTCAACTTTCAAATATATTCATATTAGAAAATTTAAATATGAATGTGTATTTCATACAAGGACCCACAATTTTAAATTTTAATACAAAATTCTTTAGACCTTCCAATGGAATTGGAATTTATATCTACGAGAAAAAAATTGTGAGATGGTTTTTCTACTTACTGTCTTGAATCTATTCACATTAGAAACCATTTCAAGGTGAGATTATTGTGACTACTCTCACATTTTTTTGTTTTTTAAAACTCAAAGTTTGTTATATTACAAGATGTCAAATAGTCTTTATTTCCATTTAAATGTTGAATCAATGTATGTGGAAAGTCTAGGAACAATGTATATTTCTAAAAAGGATTTGTTGGTAACCATGGTGAGTATTTAATTCATTGCTGGCATAAAAACCATGTCCTAAAATCTTAGATCATTCACACAAAAAAGAATAGTTAGGTATCCTAACAAAAGAGAAAGACATAAAATTGGTTTCAGGTTCAAATTAACGTAATTGGATTCAACTTACCTGGGTGGCGGTCGCTGCTAATGTAGTGAAAAACATGCTTAACAGTATCTCCATTTAATCATATTGTATTTATGATGATCAAGTACACTACTCAATAAATCCCTAGCTGCACACAGTGCACATAATATTTTATGAGACTCTATTTATATTAAGAGCTAATTGCTACATACAATTTTCACTTCGCATTGGGTCATGCCACATACAATAAACATGTTTTGTTGGCTAGTAAGTTGAAAAAAAGGCTTGTTGGTCAACATGAATTAGAAGGTCAAACAAGGAAACAACTACTTTTATTAGGAAGCATTGTAGCCAAAGAGAAAAGGAACTTGCGTTCATATGATCTTACTAAACTCTATTATAATACACAAGATCATTGCTACAAAAGATTTTCAATTTGCATTTGGAGTATATATGCATCCCATGACCACAATTGATGTAAATGTCAGTATCGATTCTAGATACTAGGGCCAAATGATTTAGTTTGCAATCCAGAAAACATTATTGTTCAATATGGAAGCATTGAGTTTGTAATCACTTACACAAACATTTATGAAGAACTAGATGTTGATGAACAATGCTTGTATTGTTCTAGAATGGTTGCATGAAATATTCTTAGGATATGGAACCCCAACACTTTACAATGAACCAATTTGATTGATACTCTGTATGTTATCAATTCTAGGGACACTTTACTTGATGTTGGTCACTTCATAAAATTTTGAGCAACGACATGCACAACATCCACAGGGTTGTTGTGCATGTCAATTTGGCATGCACAACAACCACAGGGATATTGTGCATGTCAATTTGGCATGCACAACAACCACAGGGTTGTTGTGCATGCCAAATTGGCATGCACAACAGCCACAGTGGCTATTGTGCATGCCAAATTGGATGTTGTGCATGCCAATTTGGCATGCACATAATCCACAGTGGATGTTGCGCATGCCAATTTGGGTTGTTTTGCAAGCCAATTTGACATGCATAAAATCCACAGGGTTGTTGTGCATGCCATCGTTTCTTGAAGTTGGCAATAATTGTTGGCATTTGATCGAAACCAAGGTTCTCATAGGTTCTCATAGCCACATCTTACAATAGAGTTGTGCAACAAGTGTCATAGCATTCTTTACTCAACATGAATCAATCTCCAACTAGCAACAACAAGAAAAATTGACAACTAAGTAATCAACAAAAGATTGTCTATATGAGAGTTTGCATGTGTGTAACTCTTTCCTTTTAGATTTAAGGAGCTTTTATAAGTCCACAACTAGATAAAGTTGGCCATGTCAAGTTTTGTTAAAAAATAGGATAAGGATGACTGTGTCAATCCAGTATCCATGTCATATCATTAATTAGACTCCACAACTCTTAGCTATTTGTAGCTGACCTACTATGCATCCCTTTATTCCTCTTTTTCATCCTTTTCATCGATAGTTATGCTCCTTTATCATGCAATGTTTTACATCCAGTCTTTTACAAGCCCCAAAATGAATGGGGCAATAATCATGTCATGTCATTTGATAATTTGATTCCCAACAAGGTTGGGTATGGGTCCTTTTATCAATGACTTGAATTACTTCAAAATCCACAAATGTTTTAACTCTTGCAAAGCTAACTTCAACACCCTCTAATCAACCAACATGATTAATCTTCCATTAATTCACAAGTTTAAGTTGTATGGGGGGAATACCATCTTAGGCCTCTCCATCAATTTCCAATATTTATATTTTTTTAAATATCAATTTCAAGCCCAAGATCTAATATAACATCCCATACTTCATATTCTGCGATCTCCACATCCATCTTAAACTCTTTTCTCTATCTTAATTTCTTATTATGTCTAACCCTTGGTGCATTACACTCAAGTAACATAACATTGATGATTTTTTCTTCATCTAGTTCTATGATCATATGTTCAAAAACATTATGCACCCCATAGATAATATTTTCACCTTCCAATATTCTAGTTAAACTCCTAAATTTGATTTCTCTTGTTGATTTTGAGGAAAAAGGATTTCTCCTGCTGATTTTCTCATGTATTGCATTGGTTACAACTCCTTTTCTTCTCTACTAGCTTGAGGATTGTCCACTAGAATCTAATTTGGTTTAGTTGCATTATTTATGTCTATTGTTGTGGCATTTCTGATTACCTCTAAGGCCTCCTTATTGTATTATTTTTTGTTCAGTACATCAAACCCAACTATGACAGTGATAGATTACTTGATTTGGTTCTAGCCATTATCACTAGTATCGCCATTGGTTCATGTTCCTCCCTTTGTAACTACAATTATTTGTGAGGCTTCATCTCTCCTAAGATTCAAATTGATCTAATTTGCATTACCTTGTCTATCTCGAGCCTCCCATTTTTTCAATAAGTCGAGGCAGTTTTCTATTAGGTTCCCAACTATCCATCAATGGTTACACCTCAACTTCCTTAAGTGTGGACAATCTTAAGAGACATGTCCCATTGTTGGTTTACTACTACTTTATTATGTCTGAGTTTATTGACCCAGGGTTCATGTCTATTCAGGTTTCCAACAAATCCTCTAAAACTATCGACCCTCCTGGTAAACCAAAAGGCCACGTAGCACACTGAATGCACTAGGCAGTCTCACCCGAGCTAGATTTAATGGGTGGTTGTAAGACTTAGGTGTTTACATCCTAGGATTGAATGTGAGATAAGAGAGTTATGTATTGAACCATTCTTACAACCATAATTGCAATATACTTCCATTTACAAATACGCAAGAAATATAACTCATTTATTAAGCATAACAGATAGCTACTAAAAAGATGATAAACATATGCAACCATTCATCACACAAAATAGATTTTACCATGGTTCACCCCCCTGGGACTACATCCACAAACATTTGGATCTCAACTCTTTTATTATATTATTTCTGCATCTATAGCACCACATGCTTACAACTCTTCTCAGTCGGGTAAGATATATATGAGGAAGACTAGATCACACTAGGCTCCCCAGCCTACGATCTAACCCTAAAGATCTTCCCTCCCTCAGTTTCCCCCTATCTCAACATCTTGAGCTCAACAACTTATACAAAATAGGTCATCCAGGAAAAACCATTACATATCGCATCGACTCATGCATAACTCCTATTAGTCTCTAATTTTGTCTTGGTTTAGTGAGAAACCCTTGTCCTAAATCCTCCTTACCCATTCTTCATTTTCTGTTTTCAGTCGATTTCAATTTTTCGATTTTGGTATTTTGTGGTTTGCATTACAGTCTTTGATAATTTATTAAAGTTTGATTTTGAAAACACATTGTTTAAAATTGAGGTGTCTCCTTATATGCTGTTTGAATTTCAAATTTTCAAGTTTTGCTAAGTTGTTAAATGCACTACGGGAATAAGCCTATTCCAGTAGCACCAAATAATCATGCCATGATATGCACCTGTCATCCCGATTCTGCTATGATGACACGAATCATGGATTGATAGTTCGTATGCGTTCATGAAAGCTTGGCAATCATTTCCAAATCCGACGGTTTCAGAATCTAATTGTTGTGTACGCTCGCAAGACTCATTTCAAATTACCCATTGCTTGATGATCATTATATCTTACCTGTTCGAGTTGGCTTATTTCAGGCATGCAGTGAGGAATACAGGTATCCATTCAAAGCAATGGTATACATTAACAATTGTAGGTGGAAAATTTGGAACCCGAGGACGACAGTTGCAAAATTGTGTTGATGGGGCCAAAGAGGAGCAGACAGGTTGCCAGAATAGAGCCAGAGGGTGCTGAACTTCTTGAATCCTATCCTCAGATGGTTCAAAGGTTCAGAGATGCTAGGTGGTTTGAGTTTCTCACCACTTTTTCAGGGTTACGATGAGCAGGTTTCCATGGAGTTCGCTTTGAATTTTGATGGTCACGAGGTCGAGATCGGTATGATGTTGATGTTAGTGACAGAGCAGACTATCACAAAATCTTGCAAGCTCTTGGTTGGAGGGGAAATATGGTGGAAGAAAGAGTACGTGGTTACTGAATTTGTAAATCAATTCCTCCTTCTAGATAAGCAGAATCCAGATTGGAGAAGGGGAATACCTCACAGCTGGGTTCGACCCAAATGGCACATTGGTCTGGTCATGATTCATAGGTACATCACCTACGAAGGAAGTTTTTCATTGGTCTATATCTACCATATCAGAATACTAATGCACTTAAATGGTGATTACCCTTTAAATCTCCCTTACTTTCTACTTAAAATCTTGACAAAGATGCCCAAGAAAGTGCAATCACTTTCTACCAATACTAAAAGCATTCTATTCCATCAAGTTCTAATTAAAACCCTAGTCATGTCTGCTTTGAACAAATTACAGAAGCCCTGGAGCTGGCTCACACAATCCTTAAACCCTATCACTCAGTCCAATAAGCAGAAGAAAGGCAAAGGGAGGAAGACCATCACACAGAGTCGAGATATGTCTGATGAAAACCTTGTGAAAGATGAGTCTTCTGATATCAAGGTGACTAGGAGGAGCAGAAGTAAAAGACCTAGATGTGAGCCCGAAATTGAAACATTTCCTGAGGAATATGCTAAAGGGGAAATAGATTCATATAATGATCTTCCTACTCAAACTACAGTCAATCTTAAAATTCCATCAACCAGCAAAAAAAGTGTTGCAACCAAAGGGAAAAAGGTTAAAGGTGTGTGTGTATCATAGAAACCTCGAAGAAATTCGACTAGGGTTACCAACAAGTATAGGCTGAAGTCAAAGGCAATGTTTAATCTGTCAATCAAAGAAGAAAACACCATAATCATAGAAGATGATTTTGAGAATGATGAAGCAAGTACAAGGAAAAGGGAAAAAAGGACCCCATTGCCCAAGAAATCTATCATCAAAGGAAAAAGAATACTTACACCACCTACAAGCCCTATAACAAGAGCCTCAACTAGATTAGAAAAATCTAAAGAGATGGCTAAAGGCATCAGTGAATTCCCTGAAGAAAAACAACATTACTTGGAAGACTCAGATCACTTACCAGATGTACCTGGAGCTTTAGATTCATCAAGTTCTGAGGAAGAACATAGCTCAGAATTAGTCTCAAAGTACTAGGTTAAAGCCAAGGAACCTAGTGTTGCCTTAAACCTGAATGAAACTACACCTTCTGAAGAATGCTCAGGATTCAGAGTTAAGATTAGAACTGATAAGGAAAAGATCAAGGAATTTCAGAAAATAATAAAACAATTAAAGAAGGAGAAGGCACATGTAGAACAGTGGAATGCTCGCCAACAAGAAAGGATTCAAGGTCTTAAAAAGAAGAATAAATAGAAAAGGGCATTGCTTAAAGAACTCAGGGAGATTAATTTCAGACTCTACTGGCACAATGTTGTGCTAACCACAAAGCTCAAGAAGAAAAACGCCAAAGCCACTGTTGTGATTATATCCTAAAGGTAACATGGAGATTTGCTACAATCATGTTTAAATTTTTTCCAGGAAATATGGCAAAGCCTACTCATTTTGGTCAATGAAATGTTAAGACTTCGATCTATTTTACAGAATCAAAGAAAATTCCTATTTTGTAGAATCAAATGTAATGCTGGCAATATTTGCTATATAAAGTTGTTGAGCTGTGATCTATTTTGGGGTAGTAGAACCTCTTTTTGGGTGAAATACCTTAGGAGTTAGATACTTTTTTATTCTAGTCATTAAAGGATGTACTAGATGATAGGATCTAGAAGTTTTATAGATAGTTTAAATAGACAGAAGAAATATCATGTTCAGGTGGAAAAATTGGAGATCCAGAGAACCTTTTTGTGGAACTTATTGTAAAAGGAATTTATGTTCAATTGACACTTAATAGAAAAGGCATATGGATGGTTAGACCTTATTTTTTCTACTCTGTTATTTCTTTATTCATGCTTGAATTTATTATTCAGATTGCAATGCATTTTCATTCTTGACTGTTAATTTAAACAGTGAAAATTTTGTTGTAGAGATAATTTTCAAGTTATGATATCAAGCTGATAGTCTTGTTTCTTTATGATATAATGAGACGCGAACTCTTGTGAAGTTGACAAATTGAAGACTTCATCTTCCTTTTTCTTAAATTGGTTTAGTCCATCTATGTGTCTACCTATTATTCAACCAGTGGGATATGTTATGTTTTGATCTTGATTTTCATGTCATGTTGTAATCTTGACCCAGTTTTCAACCACCCTACAAAAACCAAATCATAAAACCTTAAAACTACTTTGCAATAAATGAATGATTCCCTAGCTTTCCCTCTCACAGTCAAGTGCAACTTCATGGACTAACAACTCCTATAGAAAAAACACTCTGAACCCTCTATAATACCTCAATATCTATATTTATACATTTCTGGCTCTTTAGCCATTATAATTTCTTACCAAAACCCCAACCCTACCGTCGTTAGGTATTCCTCCAATGCATGCATGTTGTCCTTCCTTCCAGATGTTTCTTTCCTTGCATGTGCTCCTACTATGTTTAATTCTAGCTGTCGCTTTCCTTGTGCATGATTTATTTTCCAAAAATGTCTTTCTTTTCTGCCTTGGCCTTTGGCCTACCTCCAATAGACCCCCAACACTGACATGTGGCTCATCCCGAGCCACCTAAAATTTTTGTGCTCCCTCGATCTCCTTGGTGATTGCTTGGAACTTTTCCTTGAGCTTTGCTACTAGTGTCTATGCCTGCGCAGTCTTCTCCTTTAGTGTGTCTACCATCTAGACTGCAATTTCATCGTTGATCAATTCCACACACTCTACTTGGGTCTATGCTATTTATGTCTTGGATTTCTCTACCTGTGCCAGGACTTATGCTACCAACTCTTGCATCGGTTCCATTTGAGCCTGTCACTCTGGTTTCTGGGTCTATGTAGTAATTAGGTCTACCTGCAATATCTTCATGTCCTACGTCCCTTTGATGCATTCTATAACTAGCATTGTCTTCTGCCTCTACTTGAGTTCTTGGATCACTGCGTTGATCCTTTCTTCTTCCTTGTCCCACTTTTAGACTTGCTGATCCTCCTTTAATCTAGTCCAAAGCTGGGCTGCTTTATCAAACAAGTCAGTTGTTGTGCTGACCTGCTACTCTATCTCCTATAGATGTGTTGTTGCTTCTTTACCACTGGTGGTGTTATTGGTATAAGTTACTCTCGGAGATTCTCGATATCCTTCTGATATTGATCGATTTCTTGCACAATCTGATCAATCTTCTCTACTACTATAATTTCATCCCTTTGTGCATCTTGTGGAATCTTCTCATAAGTGCCTGCCACTTTCTGCTCGAGTCCTTTTATGAGCTCCCTTTCCTCCTGGGTATTAGATTTAGCCTTCTGATAGACTATTTCCAGTGCATCCCATTTCTCTATTTCCCGCTGCAATTTGACTAAGTCTTTGTGTGTGTGAGACTGTACCTTGTGGTTTATGCTAACCTGCAACATGTGGAGTGCCCTGGTCAACATCCACGTCAACACCAATTGGATTTGGCTTAAGTCCTTCAAGGATTTCTTCCCCACAATCTCATCCATTTGCAACATACTGGGTGTGATATGGAATTTTGCATTCGGGTGCAGTAGTGAGTGGATTGGATATCGTTCTTATTCCTCCACTCTTTCCTCTGTCTAAGGTGTTGATGGTTCTGGTCCTTTGATGTTTCTTGTTGTCTGTACTTCCCCGATTTGCTAGAGGCGCTATCACATGTCTTCCAGCTCCTATTGAATTCTGTCTTTGTGGTATGAAACATGGTCAAAATCCTCATATAGAAAATCCTGGACCATTCAGACTATCATCTCTCCATCGTCATCCGTGATCATATACTCTAGTGGTGTTCTTTGCTATTTTGAATTCTTGCGTGTGTCTCATGTTTGCATGGATGACCTCTTGTTTGTCCCTAGTTCCTGTGGGTTGGAACTTATTGTGGTCTCTTGCATGGGCTCGAGATATTGTTTTTTCTCTTTGGCCGACTGCGGCTTATCCTTCCTTCCATTCTGGGTCCCTATCTTTGTTGGCCCTTCATTTGTCAGTGTTTTTTTTCCCTGACCCATTCTTCGTATTTTGGGCACTTGAATTTCCTTTGGCTGGCTCTCCCTCTGCCCTGCCTCTTCTTTTGTTGTTCTTTCTGGCAATTGTTGGGTAAGGGTGGGAGTCTTCAACTCATTGTCCCATTCGTTGATGACCATATTGATGTTTCCCTCTGTGATATAGTAGTGCATATGTAGCGATTGTTTGTTAGGATCCTTCCTTTCCTGTATCCACATTGTATAACATGTGGCCTGGAAATTGGCGATGTATTTATACCGTGCGATAGCCTCTTGTGTTATTCTCTGCATATTGGAGATTGCTTCCTGTAGGTTGCATAGGTATCCTTCCAAGATGGACCCATTCACCTTTTTTCTCCTGGCCTCTGGCCTATTTTTGAGGAACAAATATCTCGCTCCTTGATTTGGTTTGGTTCTGGTGCCAAAAACTACATAACTTGGCTCTTTCCATCCCATGAAGGCTATTAGTGTGATCAACCATGAATAGTAAAATTGTGTTCCTAGATCCTACGCATCCTTGTAGTCATCCAAGAATAGGTTTAAGAGATACAACACCCAGCTCACTGTGGTGCCTTCTGTGCATTCATATGCAACTGCAACAACTCCAGCTGGAACTTCTTCCCTGCAGCATTTTTTTAGCAGCTTGCAGGCTAATATTTTCATGCCCAGTTGTGTTGCATCATCATTGATCCTCTTGATAATAATCCCTCTCATTCCCCTTTTGGTTCCATAATTTTTCTTCATCTCTTCTGCTAGAGCCTTATCCCTGGCTTTGTCATCCAAAAATTGTGTGGGATCCATACCGTGAGATGGAAATCCTATTATGTTTGTGATAAGATCCACATGTATCGACACGAGGTTGTCCAACCAGATGTCCTCTCCATGCGTGACTCCTAGAAACTGTTTGATGCATGCGATTGCATGCTAACCCCTGCCAAAATGTGGTAGGTCCACCAAACCTAAAATTCATGTCTTCTCCAACCCTGTTGCCCATTGGAGTGGCTGATAAATTGGTTCCCCAAACAGATTTGTGCCCATGGTCTCCATGTATACTCACTTTGCAAGTTCTAGAAACTTGTTTTCGTCTACGACATCGTGGTCCGAGTATTTGAGCTTCCATATATGACCCAACTGGTTTGGTCCTACTTGTACCCTAGGTGGTATGCATGGTAGAACGATTTCTATTGCAGGTTTCTTGCGAGGTGACTTAGGTATCTGTATATTTTCCTTCTTTGATGGTGGTGGCTGGCTCGAAGTTCCAGCGGCTTTCGATTGCTCCTCAGTATGCCCTTCTGACTGACCCATGACATCTTCGACCATTCCTTCTTGTGGGTGGTCTGATATGGTCATTTGTGACTCATCTGTCTCAATTATTGATTACTTAATCGACATCGTTCCATTAAATCTCAGAGCTTCTTCAGTGTTCCCTGGTTGTGGCTTCTTCAGGGTTTCTGCATCCTGTTTCGGCTGCTCCTGTACCTCTGCTGGTATATCTATACTCGTGCCCTCCAATGTCGGCTATGGGATTTCTTCTAGTATAGGTGTTGGGTTCATTAGTTTTGCGTCTAGAGATGGGATTTCATCAACATTGACGATCTCTGGCGGCTGTTGTTAACCTTCTTCCACTTGTCCTCGTGACCTGGTTTTGACTCTGGTTGGTCGGACACTCTGGCTTGATTTTGTTTGCTTGGGTGGTGCCATGGCATGGAATATTGAACATTTGTTGGGTTCGAATGGTCTCTGTGACCTCTGTGAATTCACTCTGTGATTTTTGACCTCTCTCTCTCTTTTTCTGGTCTTTTTTCATGAGTAGATTGTTTTCTCCCACATTTGTGTGTTGTATGGGTTTTCCATGAATCTTGTCGATGACGCTTCCTTCATTATGGGTTTAATGCACCTTAACTACAGGTTCAATGCATCTCCAGTGATTTCGTACTTTCCATTACTCCGCCTTGTCGTCTCTTGTTGGTGCAATTAATATGGCATCCCATTGGTCCTTGTCATCTCCTGTTGGTGCAATTAATGTGGCATCCCATTGGTCCTTGTCGTCCTTTAATTCCACCTAGTGTTGTCATGTCATCCTGCTTTTGTCGACTTTCCTTTTCCCTATTGTTTCCATTTTGTATGTGAATGTCACATACCCACTACCTAAATCGGATTTTTCTGGTCCTCTGCCGAATCAGAACCCCTAAATATCCATGGAGGACCAGCGTAAGCTGGCTCCTTATTTTTCTCTCCATTCCTAGGTGATTGCGGGTCATGATCACAGTTCAAATAAACGCAGTGTCTTTTTAATTTCGCGTCTCGGTGCTACGGTAATGTCAAACCGTTCGGCTTTGCAACTGTTGAAACCCGACAGGGCTAGAGAATAGCCAATGAGAACAGGCCTCGTCACATGGTTAAGTGGAGTGTAGGTGGAAGAGGGGAAAGTGCAACACGATAGTCGACAGGACAGGAGGGGGCCCCACTTCACGCCACACTATTCGGAACCCCCCCCCCATTAAAGGCAGAATGTCAAGGGGGATCCGGAATCCACCTGAGTGCCATTGATCATGATGGATTAATCTTGACCGTTGGAGAGTTGCGCGTCCAATTCTAGACCCCCCCCCCCACCATTAAAGGAAGAATGGCAAGGGGGATCCGAAATGCATCCTCAGCCATAGATCTGGGTGTGTGGAATCTATCCATATAGATCTGCTTGCTACTTACCCTAATGTGCATTCGCGCTCCAGCGTAAAACTGTCATCTCTTCCTCACATCTGACGATCCTTACAACCCCTGAGATCTCTCGAAGGAATCTCATCTGTCCATCGAGACTTAGCCACCTGCTATCGTCTCATCATTATGGGTCGAGATTTGTCAAGGAAAGATCCTGGGTTTTTGTGAATGGAATTCCCGAATCCCTGATCCCTGATTTCCTAAAATGGGTAATCTCTCGACACGTCACCTCCTTAAATCGGAAGGTCCACAACTGCTCCAGGATTTCCACCCAGGAAAGTCCCGATCCCTTGTCACCAGGACTCCCGATCTCGCGATTCCTTATTTCCCGAAATGGGAGATCTCATGACACGTGGCCTCTGTCAATCGGACAGCTCAAATCTATTCCAGGGTTTCCACATTGGAAAATCTCGAACTCTTGTCAACAGGAATCCTGATTCCGCGATTCCCGATTTCTTGAAATGGGAGATCTCGCGACACGTGGCCTCCGTCAATCGGACGGCTCAAATCTATCCTAGGGTTTCCACATTGGAAAGTCTCGATCCATTGGGGTGTTAACCCTCGGGTATCTTCTGACAGATCCAATGGCTCTCAGGTTTTTCAGCCGAAATCTGATGGCTCAGACAAATTCCTAACTTGTGGGCTCTCCCACAACTTCCTAAATGTGGAAAGATCCACGGCCTAGATACTCTCATGGACTTTGGGGATCCACGGTCCTAAACTCTTCGCTACCCATGAAGATACAGGAAAACAAAGTGGTAAGGAATTTAATGCCCTACTTTCTCCTACTAATCTAACGGTCGTGTGTGACCGTAGATTTCCTGATGGATCCTCATCCGTCGATTAATACCCATCAGGATTAAGGCACTTAACTTTCCAGCTTCCTCTTACCAAATCTAACGGTCATGAGTGACCACAGATTTCTTGATGAAATCTCATCCATCGATTCATTACTATCAGGGATTTCTTAGGGCCTTTCGCCCTCATGTCCTCCTTCCAGGTTCTTGATGGGATTTTCAAGGAGGGTATCTCTACGGGGAGATTCACTCAGGATACTACCTGAGGTAGGTAAGGAGGTCATCCTCTCGAGAACTAGACATGAAGTCTGAGTTAGATCAGTACGCATGTAAATAATAATTCATGAGGACATAAGCCATACATAGTCCTTCCATACAAATATACAACTACTAGTACTGATCAAAATACCATACAGACATTCTTATAATGAAATCATTCACAGTTTCACAGCTTATGGGCATAATCATCAGAATGAACATATACATATATTTCAATATTCCAAAGGCAAAACACTTATCAGAAATAACACCAAGGGTTATGAAACTGCTGAGAGGGGTGCTCGTTTCCACCCAATCGTAGGCTTAGCGACTCCCAACGGATTTACCACTAGCCACCCCCGAGCTGAGACCACGATGTTGTGAGACTGTGTCTCTGTCTGCCAGTGACCAGGAGCGAAGGTTACTCTCCTTCCTCTCTGC
>JZKD02S1112372.1:725390-749530 GCA_000966675.3 Picea glauca | reverse complement strand
ACAACAATTAAAAATAATATTAAAAAAAAACAAATCAACACACTTAAACTATAAAATTTGATACAAAATAAAAAAAAATTAAAAGAAAATTAAAAAATAAAACTTAAAAAAACATAAAATTACAACAAACAAATTAATTTTTTTATTAAAAAACTTAAAAATATGTAATTTTGTTATGAAAAAACAAACAAATTAAAAAAAATATATGCACCCGTGATGGGAGGCCATGGGGGTGATGTTGGGCATCACCCTAGCTCTGAGGGGCTAATCCCTGGTCCCACGGGGTCAAGGCTTAGCTTGTGGGGGATGGAGTGACGTCGGGCATCACCCCAGCTCCTAGGGGCTAAGCCTTGGCCCCGTGGGACCAGGGTTTAGCCCCTGGGGCTGGGGTGATTCCCGACATCACCCCCCATATCACCCATGTTGGTTGGGCATTGTGGGTGTTGTCAGGCGTGATGTCAGGCATCCCCCCAGCCCCATCACCCCAGCCCCCACGGGCTAAGCCTTGGCCCTATGGGACCAAGGCTTAGCCCGTGGGGTCTAGGGAGATGTGTGGAATCGCCCCCACCACACCCCAATAATATGTAGGTTTGTAAATTTTTTTTTGGTTTTAATTTTAATTAAAATTTTATGTTATTTCAATTGCAAAATTATATTTTATTTTATTTTTTTATTTTTTTGCTTTATTTGTTATTAAATTTGTTTATATTTGTATTTTTCTATTTTTTTTACTTTGGTTTCAATTAAAATTGATAGTCTTGTATTGTAAAATTGTTTTTAACTTTTTTTTTTAAATATGCTTATAAGTTTATTTCAAAATTGGTTTTAAAATTTTCTTTTTATTGTTTAGTTATTGATTTTATTAAAATTGTTTTGTTTTCATTTAAAAATTTTGTTTATAAAATATGCATTTTTGAATTTTTTGTCTTTTATTTTAATTTTAAAGTTTTAGTTTAATATTTTTTAATATTTTTTATTTTAAATATTTTTTTGGTTGATTTTTGTTATTTTTTTCCCTATTTTATTTATTTATTTATTTAAATTTACTTTAAAAGGTTTTTTTAATGATTTTGGGGTTGATTTTCATGCCTTTTACGCAAAAATATGGTTTTAAGGGCTAGAGTTCTTATTTTGAAGTCATTCTCGTTAAGTCAGTAACTATGTTATAGAAGAAACCTTGTAGGATATGTTGTAATTCTGATTTTGTCCCTCAAGCAACGTGTAGGTTGAAAATTTGAATATTCGCCAACATGAAAAAAACAATTGTTTTCCCAACTTGGACTAAGTGAAATAATGTATGGGATAAATGTTAGAGGAGATTTAATTTCTCTTGAATTTAGCTTCATATTCATTACTTGGTTCCAGACTAAATTTTGTTGTCAATTAATAGAAGATTACCAATGAGGAATTTTAGTTGCAGGGGCATCATTCAAGTTCTGTTGTATTGACTCCTAGAAAGTCAAATTAACTGAGTTTGTTTTACATAGGAATTAGTTCCTTAATAATAGTGCTAAGTGTGTATAATAATGGCTATTGTTGCCAAAATAAGCTCTAGAATCTCTTAAAATTAGAATGAGGGCTTTTATCTAAATTTAGACCAAGGATTTCTCCAATTTGTTGATAGATTTTGATTGTATGGATCTAGATAGATGGTGAGATTTGAGTGTATTTTGTAGCTTGTAATCTAGAATGTTGACGTTACTGGGGAGAATAGAGGAAAACAAAGTATGTACTCTATATGTGAAAAAACAATAATTTTCACCCATTTCCTGTTCCATGTAGCCTATTCTCTTTGTGAGAAATATCTCTTTGGTTGATTAAATAAATTTGTAATATATAGTTTCAATCTTGATCAATAGCATCATGTTTTTATATTTGCAAGGTGTGGTTTATATGATCTATGTTTAGATCTATGGATGCATATATCAAAACTTGATGAGAGTTATTGAGTGGAATGCAACTAATGCTTAATTTTCAATAGCGCAACAACTCACTATGTTACCTGGAAATGTGTGTGCTCTCTCTAACAACCTGAGTCGATTGGTTATATATTGAGATTGGTTGCAGTGATCAAATTGAGGAATAGAAGGGAATTATTGCATGTTTGAAATCGCAGTGAGTATAGATTTCTCCACACTATGTTGACAATGAGTTGGAAGATTAATTTCATCGTTGAATCTAGATCCAACCTGTTGTGAACGTTGAAGGAAACCCTAGTGCGCAGTACTCAACTCTCAATTTCTTTGATAACAAGTTAAATAGTGAGTAAATTCTTCCAAAATGAGTTGCACCATTGGATTGAGCATAGGAGGGTCACGATTGGTTGTAGACAGAGGAATCTTTGAAAGGTCAATGTCACTCTCACCATTGATTTGATTCTCATCAATGGTGGCTAAGTCATGTTGGGGTATAGGTTTGAAGTTTCTCCAACTTATTTAAGAATTGTCGAAAAATCCTTGGGAGGAAGCTAATAGGATTCAACCTACGTCTTTTAAGTTAAAACAAAGTTTTGTGGAATGAAAATGGATAAGGGTCCAAAATGATTTTTTTAAGTGGGAGTTCAATATCTTTGAACAATGCAACTAGTGTAGCTCAAAGGCCATCCATTTTCCAACAAAAGAAAACAAATTTAGGCATTATTCAGGCGTGCAATATCATGAATACAAATATTTAAGGCCGAGAAAACTTTAGCAAAAAGGAAGTGGCATTATTCGGGGAACCAATATTATGAACATAGATAATCACAGTCGCGACTGAGAAAGACTCAATAAAAAATGAATCAAATTAAAAATGAGCAGGGTTTGCATACTTGATATTCGTAATTTATTGTGATTCCATCGGCGAGTCTTTTCAAAATGACTATCAACGGAATCAACATAGTGTCGAGGATTACATAGACAAAATCAGGAGTTGTGGAGCTTATTTTACTTAAATATCAATATTTAACCTTTGAATCCCTGCAAAATACACATCGACAGAATCGACGAAGTATCAAAAATTCGATTCAACGACCGAATTGAGAGATGGAAACATGCAGAGATCTCAAATTTTGCAATACTATCCTCCTCTTTGCCCTCTGTGTGGGGCTCGACTCCTCTCGAAAACATATCTAGTTGACTAGGTAGAATGGTCGTTTAGTTTTATCACACTGGCGAGTCAAAACAAAGTGAATTTTGACCATATTAAAAGACTATGCGGGAAATGAAAATCTGAAAATTGAGAATTGGGTTCCTTATAAAAACAAATCCCATTAAAAATTCCCCTCTATATTTCAACTTTGCCACCAAATTTGTAGGCCTTTTGAATATTTACCACCATGGTCACACCATTTGCGCTGTGGAGAGTGCAACAGGGGTTACACAAAAGTAAACCATATGACCATAGGTTTGATTCTTCCACCCGTAAACCCTACATTGTTTATGTTGAATTCACCAAGAAACATTAAATAGAATGGAGTGTGATCTATTCTTGGAAAGAAATTTCAGAAGCCTGGGGTATTCAATCTATACTAAATGAGAGTTTTCTTTTTGTTTTTGAATGGCATTGAATTTAAATTAGGTTTTTGAGTGGTTGATCATATTAACAAACATGTCCATAATTAATAATTCCCTATTACCAATGCCTAAAATGATAACACTGCATACACAATGGATGACATGGAAAATATTTTGGATGCTAACTGGGAGGAAGAAGATGTTTTGTGGGCCAAAGAGGATCTTTTTCAACCAGATGAAACATGCATACATCTATACAATCTCCAGTGTGTAAATGTGACAGGTGGTTGTCATGTGAAGTCTGGATCTGACGTTGAATTGGGAGAATTTTTGAAGTTCTTTATTGACAATAAGGAAATTCATGAAACTTCTAGAGTTTCTCCATTAACTTGGACTGATGAGAAAGATATCTCGAAATTCCATAGATTTATATCTGACATTAACCCTCTGGTCACAAAACTAGACTGCTTCAAAGCTATAGAGAATACGCATCCCTGACTGTATGGAGATCAAGCGAAGGCAAAGAGATGATAAAAAAGTTTGAAGGTGTGAAACAACCAACCTCTCTATGTTATGGAGAAGGATGTATCATTAGAGTAGGCTGTAGGTATAGCTTCGAAGGCTTTGGTGGGAAAAGTTTTATATCTAAATATGACAAAATAAAATCTTAAGAATTGGATTCAAGACCAGTGGAAACCCTTCGTCGACTATTTTCCTGTTTAAGTCTATTATCGAATCACTAGATCATGTTTCATTTGTTATCAGAGGGAGATATTTTAAATATTTCATCTAGTCCATGGATTATTGGTCATGGAGTTATGATGCTCAAAAGATGGAAACATGGCTTTAATCCATATAGGGAGTCCTTTTCCAAGCGTTTTGTATGGATGCTCCTCCCAAAATTTCCAATAGATTTATGGGTTACACAAATCTTCGTAGATCTAGAAAACATCGTGGGGAGGTTCATGTATTTTGATGAGAAGACCTTGTGATGGAAAAATAAAAGGATTGCATGGGTACTGGTGGAATTTGATTCAGAAAAGGGTTTTCGGAGGATATAAATGTGTCTACAGGGGATAGTTTTTCCATCCAAGTTTTGGATTATGGGAGGGAACCATTTCGATGCAATCATTGCTATCATGGAGGGCATATCAAATAAAAATTCCCTTTGGTGATCAAAATAGAAGTAAAGGAGGGTGATAAGGGTTCTTAATCGCCTCAACTTCCCTTGGATTTTTTTTCAGTTCTACCCTCTCCAAGTAGTCAGGAGTGGAACTCCTGTCTTAGTAAGATGAATATTTTTTTCCCCTCTTTTTTTAATAGTTTATCAAATGAGGATATAAAAAATATTCATGATAATGAGGAGTGGCTAGTAGAAATTTTTGGAGGTTTTGGGGAGATTGTTTTAAAAAAAATTTAAGAACTTCCAACCAATAATTTGATGTTTTCTAATAAGGTTCCTCTACAACAATCGAAAAACCAGACGATGTTAATTATCCCTACACAATATGGCTCACCAAACCAGTTTGTAACAAATACTGGTTATGAGGAAACCCAAATTCAGACCCTAGCTCGATCTGATTTTAATGGGGACCCCACTCCTAACAAAGAAGTTATGGAAATTGGTTCCCCTTCTTTAAAACTGAGCAATGTTGGTAATGTTGACAACTTTGTAAATTTATCACAAGAAAAAGATATTGGTAGACAAGTTTTTAAACCCTCCTATAAAGAGGCCCTTAAAAAAACCCCTCTTCCAGTCTATAATTCAGATGAAGCTGCAAAATTGAATGTGGATAGAGCCAATATGACCATTCATAAGAAGAGCACAAAAAAAGTTAAGAAAGGGGTTATAGTTGTTGTATATGGAGGCTTAGAAACTATTATTAACTCCTCCCATGTACTACCTTTTGATTCTCCTTCTAATTCCCCTAGGGAGCTTAGAGATTTGGAGCCCAATTTGGGTTCCTCCGTATGATCATTTTATCAATGAATCTAAGAGGGTTTGGGGGTGCCCCTAAGTTTTTAAGCATAAAAAAAGTGATACAGTCAACTAGCCCTAACATTATCTTATTCCAGGAAACTATGGTTGATAGTTATAAAGCCAAGGACTTCTTCTTAAAGTGTTGTCCATTATGGGATTGTGTACTTATTGATGCTACAGGCCTCTTTGGAGGCTTAATTTCTTAATGGAATCCTTTATCTATTGATCTTCTATATTTTTATACTTTTGTAGGTATTCTAATGGAAGAAAACCTTAAAGGAGTTTCTAGTACTATCAAGATACTAATTAAATTGTTATGGTCCCTATCAAGACACAATTGCCTTATGGAAATCACTGGAGGAGAGTGATTTCCTAATAGAGGAAGGATTGATAGCTGGGAATGATCTTAGATGAGCGTGTTGGAAGAAATTCCATGACATTTCAAGAGTGTTTTGAACAAGATTATATAGATGGGAATGATGAATGATGAATGATGAAAATGATATGACCGCATAATGAAGGTTCATGCAAATGTGGAGGATGTTTAATTTTATGTGGGGACGTCAGGCCTCCTTGACTCTTGAAACCCTCGCATACCATATTAAAGGCATGTGTCTCGTATAACCATGTCAAATTTTGACCTAATCCCTAGCCCCTAATCCAATGACCCTTAAAGCCTTAAGCCCTAATCCCTAAACCTTTAATCCCTCAAACTTGGTTAATCACTAATCCATTAACAAAAAAGCCCTAATTCCCCTAATACCCAAGTCATTGACCCTTAAACAATTAAAAACTATTCCCTAATCCCTTAATCCATAAACCCCTATTATCTAAGAACTTAAACATTAATCCCTTAGCACATAATCCCTAAGCCATTAACCATTAAAATACCTAACCCATAAGTGTTAAATCCCTTATCTCTTGACCCTTAATCCCTTAAACTCTGATCCCTGATTATATTAACCCTTAATCCCTGTACCCCAAATCCTTAAATCCCATAATCCTCAAAGCCCCTATCCACTTAACCCCCAACACCTCAACTAATTAACTATTCAGGCAAATATGGCACTAAACCCTGTTCACTGTTCACCGTGTGACATTGATGGATGACATTGGCGATGGGCGTGTAATTTGAAGGCATTAATCCATGACATTTTAAGAGAGTTTCGACAAGCATTTCATAGATGTGAATGATGAATGGTGATAATGAGACTTCATGATGAACATTGATACAAACGTGGACGATCTCAAAAATTATGTGCAGACATCAGGTATCCTTGAGTCTTGAAACCCTCACATACCGTTAAGGGTGCATGTGTCTATTCTAACCATGTCAAACTTCAACGCATACAGTAACAATTTGAAGAAGTTTCAACGTTGGCCCCATTCACTTCTCACAGTGCGACATCAATGGATGAAATTGGTGATTGACGTGTTGGAAGAGGTTCCATGAAATTTCAAGAGAGTTTTGAGAAATCCCTAACTTCCCTAACCCATGATCCATTGACCCTTAAATCCTTAATCCCTAATCCCTAATTAACCTTTAATCCTTCAACCTTAGTTAAACAACAATCCCTTAACACAAAATCCCTAAATCCTCTAACTGCTAAGCCATTGACCCTTAAACACTTCTCACTAATCCCTAATCCCTTAATTCATAAACCCCGTATGCACTAAGAACTTAAACATTAATCCCCTAGCCCATAATCCTTAATCCATTAACCATTAAACTACCTAACACGTAAGCACCAAATCCCTTAGCTCTTGACCCTTAATCCCTTAAACCCTAACCCCTAATCCATTGATCCTTAATCCTTGTACCCCAAATCCCTAAATCCCATAATCCTCAAAGCCCCTATCCATTTAACCCCCAACACCTCAACTAATTAACTATTTAGGCTAATCTAAATACATCCAACGCTAAATATGACATTACTTCTGGTGCAATTTTTGGCACTAACTGGGGTGCTAAATCAGGCACTAAAGGGGGCATTATTTCTGGCGCTAAAGGGGGCACTATTTCTGGCACTAAATGGGGTGCAATTTCTGGCGCTAAATGGGGTGCAATTTCTAGCGCTATTAGCACCTAATTTAGCGCCTAATTTTTTTTTCGATGCAAAAAACATCATGAATAGCTCCATCCCGATAAATAGCACTGACTTGTTCAAAAAATTGAAGAAAAATACAATAAAACCAAATTTGGAAGAAAAAAAGGGAGCAAAAATGGGAGAAAATTACAGGGATCTGTTGTAGTGCATTATGAAATTTGCCTTATGTCTGCATGAACTGTAGCGTATTATGATCAATGTGGATTATTGTCTCCTTCTCGAGAATGTAATGCCTCCACTAGCGACAAGCTTGCATAATGGAGTACATTTCTTTATCGTAAGTAGGGTACTTACGAACAACATTTGATAGTGTTTCATTATGATAGGCCACGTGGTGACTGTGCTGAGTGAGGACTACACCCACAACATAGTCTGAAGCATCGTTCTCGATCTCAAAACTTTGTTGCAGGTTAGGTAATGAAATCATTGGGGCTGAGAACAAGCGTTTCTTCATATCATCGAATTCTTTCTATTGGGATAGGCCCCACTCAAATTTTACCGTACCACCACCCTTGGTTACCTGGTTGAGGGCCCATGCAATATGGAAGAATCCAAACAAGAACCTACGATATAAATTCACAAGGCCTAAGAAGCTTTGAAGCTCAGTGAGCGTGGTTGGGGCTCGTCAGTCATGGATGACTTGGATCTTGGTTGGATCAATATGCACACCATGTGCATCAACAATGTAGTTTAGGTACTAGACCCTTTCCATGCCAAAGGAGCATTTTTCCAAGTTGGAGTATAGCTTGTGCTATTGAAGAGTGCGCATAACCTGTTGAATATGTTGCAAGTGTTATTCCCAAGTCTTGTTTTAGATGTGGATGTCATGCAGATACACCACCACAAAATAATTTGTGAAAGGTTGCAAGATATCATCCATCATCCTCATGAAAGTTGTTGGGGCATTTGTCAAACCAAAGGTCATGACTAGCCATTCAAAAAGACCTTATTTTTACTTGAAGGTAGTTTTCCATACATCTCTATGTTCTATTGGGACCTGATGGTAGCCAAACTTCAGATCAATCTTATCGAAGTATTTTTCTCCTTTGATTTGATCAAGGAGATCGTTGATTAAGGGAATTGGGCACCTATTCCTGACTGTGATTTAATTTAGGGCCTGATAATCAATGCAGAGTCGCCAGGTCCTGTCTTTCTTCTGCACCAACATGATTGGGATTCCACAAGGAGATGAGTTGGGTTGGATGTTCCCCTTGTGGAGAATTTCTTGGATCTAACACTTGATCTCCTAATTTTCCAGTAGAGAGAAATGATAGACTAGCCCATTAGGTAGCAGTGCATCAGGGGTCAAATCAATGGGATGCTTAACCTAACAGTGCAGAGGTACCCCAATAGGTGATGAGAATATGTCTTTGTATTCATCCATGATCTTATCCACTTGCTTCTGTTGCATGGAGAGGTCGGTCATGGAGGCCATGGATGTGGAAGAAACCTTTCTCTCACTCTGAGAGCGAATCATGATGAAGAAAAACTTCACAGTTTGAGAAATTAACTTCTTGCATTGCTTGGAAAAGATCAAGGGAATAGCACTAGGTGGGACTACTTCGGGTATCCTATACAATTTCATGTTCAAAGTAATAATAAAATTGTGAGGCCTAGACTCATATACAACATGACATCTCCATAAATAAGGTTGGCCCAAAATAACATCATAAACTTTAAGGGGAGAAACATCACACAATACCTCATCTTTGAATGGCATGATGATGTATGATAGGAGGCACTCTTGGTTGGCATGAAGATGGCTTCCTTGACAAAGCCATCCGATGGTGTAGGGTTGCGGGTGAGGCGTTGTCAGTAGGGCGATCCACTTGACAACCTCTACTGAGATGAGGTTCTTCTAGCTAACACTATCAACAATCAAGTGCAACATAGTGCCTTTCACCCACATATGTGAATGAAAGAGGCACTCTCCTTCCTTTGGCTCATCAAGTTCACCAGGCTGGATCTTCGCAGTAGAAATGGTGGCACTAGGTTCCACGTCAATGATATGTCTCCCCTTTTATGGTTCAGACTTAGATTCATAACCCTCATCTAATTCAAAGGATTTTACCTCAACCACCAATGACTGCTTTGAGCATTAATCGACAGTGTTATGTCAGGGGCTCTTATGGAAGCCGCACCACTTCCTGGTATCTTTCTTTTTCTTCCCATTGTACTTCTTTTCTTGCAGCTTGGACTGGTTGTCTTGATCTTTCCCATATTTTCTTTGTCCTTTGTTCTACGGTTTGGGGATACCCTTTCCCTGCTTATACTATGAGGGGTTCCCAGACCCAAACTGTCGCATTTTTTTTTTTAAGCTTCGGCTCGATTTTGACGGCATAACAATAGGCCATGCCCAAGGATGAGATGTCCAAAAAATCAATTTATTTCTGGATGTATCTATGTATACCACTTCGGTACTGGAGCATCATATGTCACTCAGAATCTTTGATACCCAACTTAGTGTGCAAGGTATGGAAGACATTGGTGAACTACGACACTATTTGGTTTCTTTCCTAGTTGTAATGTGGTCCATCTTGTATACAAGTCATCATAACTTCCAACAGGGTAGTATTGTTCCTTAATAGCATCCCTGAAGGAACTCCAAGTGGGTGCAACTACAAATAATGTGGAACTCTCTATTTCCTTTTTCTCACAGAAAGTCTCCCACCAAACTTTGACATGGGGGATGACCTTAAGGAGCGCAAATGTAATATTTTCTCTATCAGAAAAGTTGTGGACAGAAAAATACCCTTCTAGAAGGTTTATCCATTTATCTACAACATCCACATCTATTTGACCTTTAAATATGGGGATATCAAAATTTATTTGTTCCTTGAAGGGGGCGTGCCTCCTCTTTGAGGTGGATGTGTCACTTGTTAGCAGTCGTCGAAGGATTTGTGTAGAGTTGTCCATCATCTCGTTCCTTTATCTCTTAAGGGATTCTTCGAGCAACATTTTGAAAGGATATCCTGTCTCATCGTATTTGTTTTCACCCAGCATGGATGGTTTCTTGGGCATGAAAGAGAAGTTGTCCTTAAGAGAAACAAGCTTGAGACCCAACTCTCTATACCCTGACCGTGTTGGGGACATGCATTAAAACTAACGACAAGGAGCATATCGCTCTGATACCACTAATCTGTGTTTATGAGAGGAACGAAATGAAACCACCGATTTATAATGTTAACATAGAGACACAATGAAAAATAATAGAGATACAGTAAAACTTGACTTCTATTAAATAAGGAATATGCTGAAAATTGTAAAATGTAGACTGAAAACAAACTTGCTAGAATGGTGGCAGTTTATCTCTAAGAAGAGATGCGACGACTACGCTCATTTGCAAGAAGATGAGTACAATGAGGATCTGAAGGCCTTTTTACAATAAAAATGAATTTCAAAACCCTAGACATCCAAAAATCTAACCCTAGGAGATGAAACACCAAAAGTCATGTGGGCCTCGTTGGGGTAAGTTAGTACATCAACTTCCCAGGGTCGTAACTTTTGCATATGATCTTTGTTTAGGGTGAACAATAGCTCGTTGGAAAGGTATTGACAAGGATATTTATTTAGGGGTCTCAATAAGAGCCTTTTGCTATTATTAAGGTGCCAAATCTTGAAAAAACTCCTTTTAGGCCCTCAAAATGGCCCCGGAAGTTCAAGAACCAAAAAACTCTAAAAATAGTAAGTTGCCAAAAAAAATGTTTAGATCCAGCTGGACAAGGTGGATGGACATTGATATCCTCCCATATCATTTTGGGTTGTCTTTCTCTTAGTTTAATTCTTCTTGTTGGATCCCGTACTGACTTCCATTGCCCTCAACTTAAATTCCTTTTTGTAATGCCCAGCTTCACCACATTTCCAGCGTCTTCTTGTCGACTAAACTAGGGATTTAGATATACCTTTCAACTTAAACTTTCTACTATAGAATTTTCCTTTATCTCTTTCAATCGGTCGACCTCTCACCACTAAAGCATCTTTGGTTGATCCTTCCATGTTCTTTCTTCTCATTTCTTCTGACAGTAGAGAAGCAACCATGTATTCTAGCACCACTGTGGTTGTATTACTCTCTATAGCCACGACTAAGCTATCCTGAGAGTCTAGCAAAGAACATAATAGGCTTATACACTTCTCCTCCTCGGTGATTTTAATATCCATAGACAATAACTAGATTAAAATGGTATTAAATGCATTTAAAGTATTAGTCACCGAACTATCATCACTCATTCTCAGAAGATACAATTTATTTTTTAGAAACAACTTATTTATGAGAGATTTCGACTAGTATAAGATTTCCAACTTGTCCCACAATTTCTTGGTCGAATCTTCACTTGAGACATTCAGCAGTATCGAATATGCAAGACAAAGTCGAATCATACTTCTTTCTCTTCTTTTGAGTTTCTCCCATTATTATGTCGACATGCTTGTCGGCTAGGTACTTGGACAGACCGTTGTCCATTGTTATTGATCTACAAAAAGATCTTCAATTTTAATCTTCCAAAGCTCAAAATTCTAGCCATTGATTTTTTCTATCTCTATTCTTGAACTGCTCACCATTCTTTACCACGATCTTTAACACAATTTATGACTTACAATTCTTACTGTGCCTAGGGTTATTTCTCATATTCAAGATTGGTAAATCAAGATCTAATACACATGTCAAAGCATAACACAACTTTGAAACCACTTGTTAGGAAATGAAATACTTGGACACTAAACCTAGTAGAAGATATGAATAATTTAATCAAGAACATAAATGACAAAGCAATCACACAGTACACAGAGATTTTACCCTAGAAACCCAAACCGAGAAAACTAGCATTAGTTGAGCATTCTTCTCTCGTGTTGTCCTATTAAATATAAATAAAAGGTTACATGCCTAACCTTGGTCCACACCTAAGGCACAATTGACATCATACCCTCTTCCTTACACAAGAACAACCCTGTAGCCAATCCGACTTACATCTGCATGATCATCAACCTCTAAATTACAAACTCTTGGCGATTAGCCATTCATCATCTAAGGATTCAAGATTAGCCTTTACAACTTTACAACACACCTCTTTATAGGATTTACAACAGGAAAAACCCTAAAGACTTGGTGCCCGAAAATGATTACAGATCCATGCAGATCATTGGCTACAAATCCCACGAATCTCGAGGTTTTTTTATAGTCGAATTCGAAGTCAGATTACTAGCCAGACTTCATTGATCGCCACATGCCCGCCTGTTGACCTCTTGTTGGTTGACCTCTTCAACTTACTATCTATTCCTTTACCAATTCAAACCACCTATACCTTCAACTTCGACTTTACTCAGTTGACTAACCTTGACCTTCGACTTGTTGTCGATCCACCTTGACTTCTATCGTCAGTCAATCCACCTCGACTAGACCTCAGTGCAAAGAATATAACAACCCAACATAATAGTTGTTATGAGGTTGACCATCATTGCCTTTCCCTTTGTTCTGTGGGCTAGGGATGCCTTTGCCCTACTTCTTCTATCATGCATTTGCAGATCCAAACTCTCGCTTATTTCTCTGCTTAAATTTTTTATTGATTTTGATAGAATATTGATAAGCGACTCCCAATGACGAGATGTCCAGAAAATCCCCTTCTGTTTGGATGTACCTATATAGACCCCCATGATATTTTAGAATCATATGTCACTCGAAGTCTTTGATACTTAGATTGGTGCACAAGGTATGGAAGGTATTTGTGAACTTTGACACTGTTTAGTCCCTCTCCTAATGCAGTGCAGTCCATCTCATCTATTGGTCGTCATAATTTCCAACAAGGTAATATTGTTCCTTAATGGAATCCATAAAAGATCTCTAAGTGGGTTCATCCGCAAACATTCTAGACTTCTCTGTGGAATTTTTCTCACAGTAAGTCTCCCACCAATTTTTGACATGGGGGATAGTCTTAAGGAGCACAAAGGTGATCTTTTCCCTATCAAAAAATTTTTGGACAAAAAAATAACCTTCTATCATATTTAACCTGTAAGTTGTGCTGAATGTCCACTAACACATTGCTTACCTACCTACGTTATTGTAAGTTGTACTCGGCGTCCACTAACACATGGCTTACCTGCCACTCAATTCACGACAGAAGGTCATGGGTTCGAGTGGATTTTTCCAAATCATCGGATTACATCTTGGCTCAAAGCCCATGTCACCATTTCTGTTTAATCCAAATTATGATTTAGTGATTTTATTTGTTTCAGATTTTGGTATATCTCTTCTCTTTATTTTATTATAGTATGGATAGCTTAGCGAAGACTCCGATTTTTTTTTTTTTTTCAAGTGTTTGGAGTTTTATTTGTTTATATAAATATTTTAGGCCATTGCATGTTGTAGTGGGAGTGGGTTAATTCTCGATCAATTTTTCCTCTAGAGTTATCTATCATATCCTGTAGGTTTTCTTTGTAGTTCTATTTTAAATTTTCCGACAATCCAAAATCTTGATGGATTTTATGAGCACGGGTCTAGGTTGGTTTAAAATGAGGCAAAACCTTTGAGTAAAATTATGAAATACATGGAACTTTGATCCATACAAAACTTAGACTACCCCTACAAATTTGATAAGATTAGTGCACTTTATTGCTTACTAATGCACCCTCAAAAATACATACATGGTGTGGTTCTTTTAGAAAATACCATTTGGCATTGCAATATACGCACATTTCATGCTAACCGATATTGTAAATTTTAAATTTTTTATTTACTCTATAATTAACACGTTATTAGTCCCTGCAAAGGGAATATAGCAATGAGTTTTCTATTGATTTGACATTAATTTGCCTTGAATTTCAAATTTATGTGTGTAGTGTAATGTTTAACTTAATAAAACAAATATATATATTTTGATATAATAAAAATATTTGTTTTTCTCATTTCTGATTGGTTGATAGATTCCAAGTCTTATTGTTGCCTTCACATATTTCAATATTTGAAATTAATTACATAATCAATAAACTTGGTTATAAGTACCTAGTACCTTTTATATAAAAAATTAAGAAAAAATATAAAAATGCCATGTGTTCTCTCATTATTACTATCCATTTATTTCATTATTATTGCATTTCAATAAACTTGGTTATAAGTACCTAGTACATTTTATATCAAAAATTAAGAAAAAAAGTAAAAATGATATGTGTTCTCTCATTATTACTATCCATTTATTTCATTATTATTGCATTTATGTTTTTCTCTTATCATTAATACAAAGTGCACTCCTACTAGATTAATACAAAAGGATATACATATAATTATGTATGATGACATATGTGTAATTTCTTTTTAATAGTAATTTTTTTTAAATGGAAATAAATTAATAAAAATATAGTTAAAGATTAAAAACGAAATGATATAGAAAACTTATATATATCTTTCCCTTTTAATAATGATTTTGATTTTTTCTTTAATAAAAACAAATAATAATTATAGTAAATTGACAATGGTTTTATAGTAAATTGACAATTGTTGGGACACTCTAACTAGTTCAATGATCCCATCTAGGAACACTCAATTTCCAAATTTACTTGGCAGGAACTAAGCTGCTATACAGCCCTTGTTTAAGTATGTGACAACATCCCATGAGACTAAAAAGTAAAATGCCTCCCAAGCCATTTGATTCTACGAGTTCTCACTTTTTGACCTCCTATATCTTAGGAAATACAAATGTTATTCTTTTATATTCTTATTTAATTTATATTACTTTCCAAAAATAATACTATGTACATCCATAATATGTTTTCTTATAAAATCAAAGAATTCAATAATCTTATTACTGCTTTATTTAAATTTAAGAAACATAATTCAATAAAAAAATTCAGTAAAAGAAAACGGCCATGTCAACTAACCATTATTTATACGGCAATGAGTATTTAAAGAGTCCCAACAACAAATATTTTATTTAATAGTCCCACTTACAATAAAACCACGCCTTCAATGACCATGATGGTCTGTTTCAGCGAACAAACGGTTCGGGGTCGAAACTTAGTAAAGCGAGATGTTGCTACAGGTACATCTAAACAGGAAGCTCCATGTGACATCAACTTTTATTTGTCACATGACAACATAAGGTTATGGTCATCAAATTACGACAAAGGGTTTTTGTTTGTCACATTATGGTGTTGGAATCGGTATTTGACAGACCGAAAGTGGGTTATGCTCATCACATTGCGATGTCAAGAAATGTTTGTGTCATTGCAATGTTGGTGCATGTTTCACACATTTCTACATTGGGTTCTGTACATCACATTGCGACAATGGATTTTGTTCATGACATTACGACGTTTGGAAATGTTTGTCACAATGTGACATTACGATATGTGCATCACATTGTGTCGATAAGACTACGTTCATCACATTGTGACGTTAAAATGTTTGCTTCATTGCAAAGTGACTATGTTTGACACATTGTGACATTTGGAAATGTTTGTCACATTGCGATGTCACGATAGGTGTGTCTCATTGCAACATGAGAAAATGTTCCTCGCATTGTGATGAGAGGGTGATGTTCGGTATCTATTTATGTTCTTCACAATGTGACGTTACTATCCACATTGTGAGGACATGGCTAGGTTCCTCATATTGCGATGTCAATTTATGTTTGTCACATTGTGACGTTTCTATGTTCAACAAATTGCAATGTTGCTATGTTCGTCAAATTACAATGTTATTATGTTCGTCATTGCGCTACGTTACTATGTTTGACACATTGCAACATCACTATGTTCGTCACATTGTAACGTCTGGTTTTCTTCATGATATTGCAACACTGGGTTATGTTCATCACATGACAAGTTGGTTTGTGTATGACACATTACAAAAATGAAGTTTTGACGATGTTTTTAAAAATAAATATAACAAAGTGTTTTATTTGTGAAAAAGATAGGAACTTTGAATTGATGTGATATATTACATAGAAGGAAACATAGAATCATGCTTGATATAAGGAAATCAATCATCAGATTAAATATATCAACAATACATTGTGACAATAGGTGAATGTTCACCACATTGTGACATCTATTTATGTTCGTCACATTTCCACGATGGGGATATGTTTGTTACATTGCAATGTCTAAATATGTTCATCACATTATGACGTTACAATGTTTGTAACATTGCAACATGACTATGTTCAACACATTGTGAAATTGGAAAAATTTTGTCGCATTTCGACGTCAGGATATGTGCATCACATTGCAACATGAGGAAATGTTCCTCACATATAGACGACATGGGGATGTGCGACGTATGTTTATGTTCGTCATGATGTGATGTTACTAACCACATTGCAAGAATTTATGGTTCGTCATGATGTGATGTTACTAACCACATGGCTATGTTCCGCACATTGCGATGTCAATTTATGTTTGTCACATTGTGATGTTACTATGTTCATCAAATTATAATGTTACTATCTTCATCATTACACAACATTACTATTTTTAACGTATTGCAACATTACTACGTTCATCACATTGTAACATTCGGTTTTGTTCGTCGGATTGTCACATCATTTTATGTTTATTGCAGGACAAGGTTGGTTTGTTTTGAACACATTACGAAAAAGAAGTTTTTGTGATGTTTTTAAAAATAAATTTAACTAAGTGTTTCATTTGTGAAAAATATAGGAATTTTGAATTGATGCGATATATTACATAGAAGGAAAATTAGAACCATACTTGTTATTTAAGGACACTGATATCATATGATCTTTAACTATAACATCTATTGCTTTGAAATAAACATATTTAAAATTAGAGTATGCATTTATACATTCTCCCTTTTGGTGTTGCAAATTTCGATTGTCAGGAAAACACAAAGGAAGGGGTTAAAAGAAACAACCACTTTATAAAATTTTATGTTCCCCACATTGTGATGTTACTATGTTCGACATATTGGAATGACACTATATTCAGAAGATTGCAACGTTACTATGTTTGTCACATTGAACAGTTACTATGTTTCTCACATTGCAACGTTACTATGTTAATCACATTTCAACATTACTATGTTTGTCATCAAAAAATATTTGGAAAAGTTTAAAAAAAAATGATAACTAAGTGTTTCCTTTGTGACAAAGACAAGAACTTTGAACTTATGTGAGAAATGATTTTCAACTGAAAAATGTATCCCTTCCAAATAATCCTATATAAAATTAGAGTATGCATAGTGTGCATTCCACTTTTTGGTGTTGCCAATTGCAATAATCACAAAAACACAAATGAAGGGGTTAAAAGTGATTCTGATTTATGGTTGGAAAATATTTAATTAAAATCTATTTGTGACTAAATGTGATCCATTTCATAGTATTTTTTTTGTGGATAGATTCATACAACTAATGTATTCATACAAGGGTGCTTATGAGACAATGGTTTTCATCTTCAACCATGCGAGTGTAACAAATGTGACATATACTTTCATGCCATGTTGATTTAATTTTACATATTATTTTCCTTTATATTTTATAATTAAATAATTTTTCATCCAAATTAATTTTTTGTATAGTAAAATCTTTTATTAAATTATGAAAGCTATTTATATCTTTTTACAAATTTAAAATATCTTCATGTCAATCAAAATATAAAATATTCTCTTTCTTTTCATATATTGTTATTAAAAATTTAGTTTAAAATAAAAAATAGTATTTATCTTCTTGATATAATATATTGTTATTACATATTTGATTTACATTGAACACTTTATTAATTTTATTAAAAAAAAATTAATAACTTATATTTTGTGTTAATTTTTTAGCAACTATTTTAAATAAGTTAATTTCAATTCAAAAATATTTATATTTTAAAAATTATTTATATTTTGTATGTTAATATTTTGATTAAAATTTTAAAAGTTTCAAGTAAACCAGATTCAATTTAAATAATCTCGAAAATGGTTAAAAACATTATCCCTTTTAGTGTTGCAAATTACGATTGTTAAACATTTAGTTTACAATGAACAGTTTATTAATTTTATTTGAATTTTTTTAATAACTTATATTTTATGTGTTAATTTTTTAGCAATTATTTTAAATAACTTAATTTCAATTCAACTAACTTAATTTCAATTCCCTTTTGGTGTTACAAATTAGCATAAAAATATAAAAGAAGGGATTAAAAGAAACAACCACTTTATAAAATGCTATGTTCGTCGCATTGCGGCTTTACTATGTTCAACATATTGGAATGTTACTATATTCTTTATTTTACCCACTGGACATTCATTTTTGACATTATTCCACTCATGTAAAGCCAATAGAAAATGAAAATCTTAACGGTAGATCACTTACCTAAATGTGAAGAAATTCTAAATGTCACGTCACTGGTAATTTAAATATTTATGGCTTTTTACATGCTCACAATTACAAATTAACATATTAATTTTTAACACGGTCATAGCACAACCGGATAAGAGAGAGAAACTCATCGGCATTCACTTCAGCCACCACAAAATTACATTCACAGCACCGAGGATTACCGTACCATGGATGAATATTTACACGCCAATGGGGCACACTTCAGATGACATGGCCAAAAAATTTCATGACAGATAGGATTACCACGCCACCATGGTATGGTTCAGCTGACGAAACACACCCCTGCATAGTAAAAACACTATTGATATGGCAAAGAAACCTGCGGTGGTAAATAAATGGAAGGAGGCGTAATTATTAATTGCCACTTGGTAAAGAAACGACTGAAAGTGGAAGAGGACAGCCTCTGACACCCATGAATAGTAAAAAAACAAAGATAAAAACCTAAACTCACGGCATCCACAGTGAAAAAAAGACCAGGAGAAATAGATAAACAAATACAAGAAGGATACAAATACATTTAAAAATGGTTATTTAAATAAAGTACATCTACCAATTTAGACACAACATATAAACAAACGCATTTAGAAGACCAATAAATAAATAAATAATTTTTTTAGGATTTGGTTACGGTCCTAGTAAGAGATAAAGAACACTGGGAATTTAAACAGGAAGAGGGTTCCAAAAATCAATATTCTGGAAGAGGAGAATGATAACTCACCCTGTCTCTACAACAAAATAGTACTTCACCTATATAAAGTCTCTCTCTCAAACCTAAACACAACTGAAACTATGAAAATGGTAACCCTCACCTCTGATAACTCTCAACGGCCTTGCATATTCAAGGCAAGACTTTTTGATGCATGCATATACTTGGCATAGTGTTTTCTATAGAATGTTTTGTTTCAAAAGAGAAATAATTTAATGTGAAAAATCTGAGAATTACCAGAATTTAATCCTCAATTTTGTTTTTAAATGTTTTTAAATCGAAAAAATAATGAAGATGATAAATAAAAGTGGTGTGTGAATGGGTGGAGATCCTAGAGACCGAAAAAATAATACTTGGAAATTGATTATTCAGATTGGGATTGAAGCATTTATCTTCAGTTCATGTATTCAGATGCGCAATTGAATCAATATGTTGTAGAATGCATGTGTTCAAATGGAGGATTGAATCCATTTGTTGTAGAATGTTGTTTAATGCACAGAAACCATAATGTTGTTTAATGTTGTATTATGTTGTTTAATGCACATAAACCATTTGTTGTAGAATGTTGTTTAATGCACAGAAACCAAACCATTAGATACACGCGATGGTTGAGGTATATGATTTCTGCCTGCAAATAAAAAGTGAATTCATGCATGTATTGAGATCCAAGATTGGAGGATTGAATCCATTTGCTGTAAAATCCACAGAAACCAAACCATTAGATGGCTGAGGTATATGATTCTTGCCTGCAAATAAAAAGTGAAACCATGATTATGATAAATATATACCCAATATAAACTCTTACAGAAAAAAATATAAACTTCAAAATTTTATTACCTTAATACTGATCGTACTAGTGTAATAGTATGTAGCATATAGCTAAGGGTGATTAAATAACCCTTAATATTATTCCCTTGACCTCGGCTAAATTTGAAAGGCCGCGCAAACCGATGCATCAACTTAACCACTCGTTAGTTTCATGTGTTAATTGAAACGAAGTGGCATCACCACACAGGCATGCTTCACATCCATACAAAGCTGTCCAAAATGACACCTGGTATCCATAGAATTAATCCCAATGGAACGTGGCAATGAGAAATTTTATACATATTAATTCTGATTAAAAATTATTCTTAATCAATAAAGACTAGTTTAAAATTGCTTGGAACTTATAACTATAACCCTATTAACCTATGCACGCACAATCACTATTCACATCCAATTCCACGGTTAATTGAAACACGGAGACAAAGCGTTGTTAATTGAAACGCTCACCCTAATACTGGAACTTGACATCCACACGGCCACATCATTGTAAAATTACACGCGACATCATCACTGTAAAATGTAAAAAATTAATGTAAATGTAAATGTTAAAACTAAAGTAATATTTTCTGGATTTGCTAAATTATGGTTTGTGGCAATTGATAAGTCGACTTAGTAATTTCTTAATCATGTTATGTAAAAGTGAAAAAGTAAACATGATGAACAGATGAATTGATAAATGCAAGAGAGTTAATTAGACAAATCTCATTCATCCATTTGAATATAAGAGGAAGAATATGCTAGCATCTTAAATTCATGACCATCAGATTAAATCTTGTAATTAAAAAGATGATTAATCAAGTGATTCCAATAGGGAATGCCTATCGACGTAAAAATGGATCGACGTAAAAATGGAAGAAATTTCAACGAAATTTGAACTGGATGTCATTTTCTACTACGTCCTGCTTTTAAAGTAAGTTGTCAAATCGCTCTAAAGGTGAAAATACAAATCGTCATGATAGACGTCAAAATCCAGGCCTTCTTTTAAAGTAAGTTGTCAAATTGCTCTGAAGGTGAAAACACGAATCGTCATAAACCTTCCAGTTTGCAGAAATGCGTGAGAGGTGAAATGGATGTAAAGGGTAAGACATTAGGAGTATTGGAATTATTATTTTTACAACCGTCCTAAATCTATGCCCCTCTCTAAAATAATATATACGCTCCACTGTAACACTGGAGGGCCTCATACAAGCGGGAGGGAAGGTGCGACAAGCGAGATAGAGGCATACAAACTTGGCCTTTTGTCTTCATCTGTGCCCATTTTGTATTTGTAGATTAGAATAAAGCTTCCAATTTGCAGAAAATGCGTGAGAGGTGAAATGAATATAGAGGTTAATACCTTAGGTGTATTGGGATTATTAGTTTTAGAAGGTTACTATGTCCCTCTCTAAAGACTACCAGGATCTTTTTTTTTACAAGAACCGATACTGATTTATATTAAAAAAGAAGGGGGATAGTGCAATTAAAAAAATGGGCATCATGATTACTATAAACTTTAACAAAACCATTGTTCAAGAACAAAAAATTACACTTAATTACTAATCACTGATAACTTGGAAGTTGTCTTGATTCATCCTTTCATGTTTGATTTTCGAAGCTGTTGAGTGGTCCCGACTCCCCGTGGATCGTTTCTTTGAATTAGGGTCTGATTCAAAGTAGGTTTTTCTCTATTTCCGTGCCCCTCGGAGCGGTTGGAGTGTTGCCCAGAGAAAATTTTCCTCCTAAAGACACTTAGAGGGGGAGCATTTTCTACTTCTATTTTTTTCAATTTTCTCTTCAGTCTTCTGGTGAACCTGCTCCGTTGTTCTTTCTGTCAGGCATTTTAAATCCACTTCTTGAATTGTATTTTGTGATTTAAGCCTATCAACTTACTGCTGCAAGTTTTGAAGATGATTTGAAAAGTCCTGAAAGTTCGATTGATACATTCACTCAACTCCTTTTTGCCATTCATCGAGCTTCTGCATAAACCTGACCAATGTCTCTTCCAAATTTTTGAGGCTCTTATGAAGTCTGGGCAGGTGAGGGGGTGTTGGGGTCACCAACTCCACTTTACCATCTGAAATTTGGTCTCCTGCAACAGATAGTTGTAGAAACCACAAGCAACTGTCTTCGTTTCTGTGCAGCGTAATTGCCACCCTGCCAATGAAAATGAGAAAGTCATGACGCACTACAATGAGCTCGAACGAGTTCATGGTGCCTTCTTGCAAACTTGCACACTCTCTGTATGTTGTCTAAAGTACAAAATAATCAGGGTTCAATGACGAAATTTCCTAAGTGTAGATCCTCCTATATCCTCCATGAATGTGAGTGTGTCTCATCCATCTATAGGCACGTGGAATGTGTACTTTTATGACTCTGTCGGCTGTGAAATAAGCTACATTTTCCATGTTTCCATGTGAAGTGTTACAAAAAATATGACGAGTGGAGGGTGACCTTTGATCTAAGGGATTGGGTCCCACCGTGAGTGATCCCCAATGATTATACATCATTCCTCTAAGTTGCATGCTTGATTTGCTTGGTGATCAACTTTCTTGTTTTGATTTCTTAGAACATGAAACACATTGAAGTTTTCCATGGTTTCTTTGTGGTCTAGAATCATTGTTATTATTCGGTTGAGGATTATGTTGTTTGGAGGAATTTACGATATATAGTTTGGATAGTAAGAGTTGAGTTTCCTACTATAGTTAGGTTTTTGACCTCTCTGTTCTTTGCTATCTCCAATCCTTTCCAAGCAGCAAGAGTATACCATTATTGTTAGTTGTTTTTCCTAGTCCCCACTAAAAACTTGTTGCCTTTGTTTCTCTAGGGTCAAACAACACTCCCCCCCCCCACCCCCAAAGACTACATCCATTTAAATATTTAAGAAAAATTTAAAAACTTGGAAAAAAAAAGTGAAATTGATAATCAACTCCATACAAATACATAGTCACTCGTATTTATATATATCAAATAAATGGTCAAAATCATGGCTATATATCAAATACATAAAAAATGATTTAACAATACAAATCAAGAAATAGTGTTTCCATAACATTAATTTTATTAATTTCAACTAGGAGCAAAACATTGTCGTCAACAACATGTGAGTAATGTGCAAAACATTTTGCTGTTACCTATCAACTCAAGTGAATGAGAAATGATCAAATTGAAAACTTGAAGGCATAGTTTTTATTTTATGCCAAACAAAAATGAAACACAATTAATTCTATACTCAATTTGAAACACGTAGAATTATAGAGTAGTTATTACATAATTACAAATTTAGAGTCGATACCTCTTTGGCATTGAACCCAAATTTGATAAACTCCTAAACACTTCAATACCAACTATACATGATAAAAGCAAACACATGCCTTGGGTGGTACTTATCTTGCCCAAAACGATTTACCCAATAACATGTATATACCATATCCATGGCACATTGGCATGGTTCGGATTTCTCACCATTTTTTTTGAACATATCCAGAATCAGAATATGAGACGCACTTTGTAGAGTTTTTTATCTCCCCACCTATATGGAATTTGTGGTCGCCCTCTTTATGTGGGCTCATCACCACCTCCATTATTAGTACTTGCTGTGTTAGGGAAATCTGCCTGCGGACAAGTAGATCGACCTCTAGGGCTTGACCTTAACCCTAGACAGAAAAGTGCTTAATGTGGACACTAAATTTCTCTCAAATCTATCTAAGCCTAATG
>JZKD02S1112372.1:691554-719238 GCA_000966675.3 Picea glauca | reverse complement strand
CGTGCCTTCCTACATAATAACTTATCTTCATTACATGTCTTCCTGTGTCCATTGTATTTTTCGTGCATTGTTACATTTTAAAAAATAGAGTAGATGGAGAGGACAATAAAATCTTTGGTGCGAATATAGACAAGGAGTTGCAGAGGTGCATACCTGTACTCTTATTTCATATTCTAGTGTTTAGTATTTCATTTATTGTCTGTGTATTTTTTCTACTTGTTATACTGCTTTGCACCTTTTTTACTATATGTATATACTACATATCTTTCTGCTTATTCTTGTGTGAATCGTATTCTCTTTGTTGCTACATTGAATCAAATTGAACTGTGTTTCTTTATTTTACATGTCTTTCTTCATACTAACTTGCCTTCATGTCCACTATATACTCGACCTTGCTACCTTGGACGAAATATATTGGTTGGACAGGAAGATGATTTCTTGTATGCAACAATAGAGGGGTCTGTGGTACAATATTCAAAAAAGTATACCAATTGTGTTAGTAAATTAAACATAGAAAACGGGTGGAGGCATATAATATTGGACTAGAAAATGATAATTTGGAAACAATGGGACTTTGTGCCCTTCCCATTTTTAATTTTTCCATTTTCTATTATCCCTTTTGATTTATGATTTCTCTGCTTAGTCATCTTTCCGGAAATGCCTTGGTGCATGGGTTCATGGACTCATGGGTTCACATTTATGGTCATGCTTCTACCTTATTCCATACTTACCCACTTTGTCAATTGCATGTGTCGGGCTGGTGGGTTCAATATTGTGTCTCTAGATTCAAAGGTTCTGCGATATACAGATTGGTCGCCATGCCCTATTTACTGTTGCACATTTTTTCAGTCAAAAAATCTGAGGCATATAATTTGACCCTCGGGTCCTCATCTTTCCTAAGTATCCCTTCACACCCTATTTCGTATTCCATCTCCTTCGACCCTGCATGTGACATTAAGAAAAATTATGGACAATCTACAATGCATATGCTTGTTTAGTCCTTCTGATGTTTATCTACACATGCTTGCATCAGAAAAAGTTGGACTAGTGACATGGCCATGAGCAGTCAATAATCCCAAACATCAATAGACCGACAAGGACAAAGGTAAATATGCATACATTTTATTCCTCCTATGTTTACCAAACAAATATACTCAACTATTTGTTCATATATGGCATGGTGAATATGATGATGTCATCTGCAACACATACTTTGCAGTTCATAAGAAGTATCAACAAGTGCAAGTGAGACGTCAAACATAGCACAGATTCCGTAGAATAAGAGATCTGGTTGCAAAACTTTGGCTCCATAGTTCATCCAAGTTGTGCATCTACTTGTACACTTATGCCAGGAAAAAAAGAAAAAAAAAAATTAATGCAAACTACCATTCACATTACTTTTCCTATTCAAAAATTGTCACCAGGTCTAAAATTGTAACACCCAAAATACTATCAATAGAGGGCTTGAACAATGACCGAACTGGAAAAGTGTTCATCGGGGAAATAATGGTCATCTATAGCACCTACTTGGACAAGGAAAACAAAATTAGATCCATTATGAGTGCTAACATGATAGACAAGGAGGCCCTCATGACAATCACATTGACTATTCCTACACAACTTGTCCACAAACATGCAAAAAATATATTTCCACATAATGGGATATCCGTTACAAATTTTAATATATTTCCCAAAACATTATATGACCGTGGTGATTGTGATCAGATTATATCGCTCAATGAAACAAGTATTGTCGAAAAAATTCTCGCTATTTGTTCAGAATATCGTTTCGTCCCACACACAACTATTAGCAAACTTGCACAAAGCAACGACATTTACCCAATTGGAACCATTGGGGCAATTGTCACACTTGCGAGAAAAATTGGCTCGCAACACATTCTCCATATAAAAGATGGAGAGTCAGACAATGAAAAGGCAATGGTACCGTTATCCATATCCAACTTTGTCCTCGTCTTTTGCATGTCCATGTATCTTGGTTAAGTTACACAAATATTGCATTGTTCCATGTTGCAACTGCAATTGTTCGATACCTATTCAAATTTGTTTTCTTCAGTCGAACAACAATTGCATAAAGGACAATTTCTACTTATGCTCTTCAAAAATATAACAAAGAAAAGAGATGTTAAACAAAGGATCTTTCGCACAACCCAAGAAACATTTGCAACAGAGTACGGGATCTCAAGAAGCTAACTAGATCTACAACTATTGTGCGTATGCATATACAGTTTCATCCTCACTTTTCTCATACAAATAGCCTTGACCAAATTTCTGCAGTTCTCTATGCTTGCGTTTCCAGGTTGAAGGTGTTTTGGTTGTAGCAAATGCGTACTCGACCCCCTTTGAGCCTGTATCTGCGAAATGCAACTCTCTTGCTTTTTCTTCTACTTTCATAAGTGATGATATGATTGATTGTCTGGGATGCAGTAAAAATATCCATACATATATATACATTGCCTCAATGCTGCCATCTGAACTGTGGGCAACACAACTATGCATTGTACAATTCGACAACCTATGTTACAATATGTGCTTCTTGGGTTAGTAGAATTGTCATATGAAGCATACCTACAGAGAAAGGAAAAGAGTGTCTACATGTTGCACGACTTTTATATACATAGAAAATTTACCTTGAATGAGGACAATGCAATATTGCATATCAGCTGAAAAAAAAATAAAAAATCATATCAAGCTTTGTCAGGAAATGAAAATTGATGCCACGATGTGTTTTTTTTATATATCGAATTGTTTGATGCAAAGGTCGATGTGTACTTCTCTATGGAACCTTGTGGGGTCTTTTTTGAGGCCTTCTGTGTTCATGCATTGCCTTTTTCCTCAACTTTCAATACATTTGGTGTTTACTTGGTTCTTGGTTGTATGCTTCGTTCTGGAAAATTAATAATACATTCAGTATCTTTGCAATTTTTATATCATCTTAAAGACTATAGAGGACATGCTTTGCCCTTTAATATAAGATCTATGACGCGAATGTTGTATGTGGCTCATTTTATCACTTTTCCTTGATCGATGAACTTGCCAAAATTAATCTCCTAGAATAATTTGAAATAAAAGGACATATACTATGCATAGTCCAATGGAACAATCATATCAACGAGAGGACATTAAAATTCAAATTCATTGTTGTTATACTTGCGGTGAAGCTGACAGTATAATAACTTTACTTAGACATACCAAAGTTGATTTTCTTGTAGCTTTTTTACGCTTCTCTTATACAAGCAGATCCTGGAAACTATAAGCATGGCTCGTTGTATCTATTCCTTGATTGAAGAACCTATTCACATGTTTAATGCACTTCATAGTTACTGTTAAGACCATCAATGGGGATTTCTTACACCAATTCTCGCTTCTGAAAATTGCCATCCCCTTTCTTTTTTGCCCTATGCTTTCCCTTTCTGGTTACTTACTCATTTTTCGGAAAATGTCTAGGTGCGGAAGTTGGTGGATTCACATGTTCATATTTCCACTTACTTTATATCACCAACCCAACCAATCGCTTACCCGTTTCATATTGAATAAACTTTTTGGATCGCGGGTTCTCGGATAGGTGGGTTCAGCATTGCGTTTCCATTATTCTTCTGCCTGCAAATAGCACTCAAACTTCCATGATCTACAAATTAGAAAAAAAATTCCCCTTTATCTCATTTTTAGCACTTTTCCTTGATTGATGAACTTAGCAAAATTAATCTCCTAGAATAATTTGAAATAAAAGAATATATATTGTGCAAATTCCAATGGAACTATCATATCAATGAGAGGACAATAAAATTAAAATTTGTTGTTGTTATACTTGCGGTGAAGCTGACAACACAATAACTTTACTTACACATCCAAAAAATGATTTTCTTGTAGCTTTTCGACGCTTCTCTTATAAAAACAGATCCTAGAAACTATAAGCTTGGATCGTTGTATCTATTCCTTGATTGAAGAATCTGGTCACATGTTTAATGCACTTCATAGTTACTGTTAAGACGATCAATGGGCTTTCTTACAACAATTCCCGCTTCTGAAAATTGCCATCCCCTTTCTTTTTTCCCTCTGCTTTCCATATCTGGTTACTTACTCGTTTTCCAGAAAATTTCTAGGTGTGAGGGTTGGTGGATTCATGTCTTCATATTTCCACTTACTTTTATATCACCAGCCCGACCAACCGCTTCCCTGAACAAACATTTTTTATTGCGGGTTCCCGGATAGGCGGGTTCAACATTGTGTTTCCATTATTTTTCCGCCTGCAAAAAGCACCCAGACTTCCACAATCTACAAATTAGCAAAAAAATTCCCCTTTATCTCGTTTTTAGCACTTTTCCTTGATCGATGAACTTAGCAAAATTGATCTCCTAGAATAATTTGAAATAAAAGAATATATATTGTGCGAAGTCCAATGGAACTATCATATCAACGAGAGGACATTAAAATTCAAATTCAACATTGTTATACTTGCGGTGAAGCTAATAGTACAATAACTTTACTTAAACATCCCAAAATTGATTTTATTGTAGCTTTTCGACGCTTCTCTTATACAAACAGATCCTGGAAATTATAACCATGACTCGTTGTATCTATTCCCTGATTGAAGAACCTGTTCACATGTTTAATTCACTTAATAGTTACTATTAGGACCATCGATGGGGCTTTTTTACACCAATTCATGCTTCCGAAAATTTCCATCCCCTTTCTTTTTTCCCTTTGCTTTCCCTTTCTGGTTACTTACTCGTTTTTCGAAAAAATTCTAGGTGCGGGAGTTGGCAGATTCATGTCTTCAGTTTTCTTCTATTACTTTTATATCACCATCCCCATCAACCACTTCCCCATTTCATAATGAACAAAATTTTTGAATTGTGGGTTCCCAGATAGGCAGGTTGAACATTGTGTTTCCATTGTTCCTCCGCCTGCAAACAACACTCGCACTTCCGTGATCTACAAATTAGCAAGCAAATTCCCCTTTATCTCATTTTCTTTCACTTTCTGTTTACTTGGTCCTTTTTCTGAATTTCTCCTGCTTTTATATGCAACACCCAAAGTTCCTCAATATCAAATTGAACCCCAAAATTATGCATTGTCTCATGTTCTGTGTTATGCATTTTTCATTCAACAGTTGGGGTAGATACAATTTGACCATTGGGACCTCACGTCTCCTGAGTACAGCTTGTGGCCCTGTTTTCAAGCCCATCAATATTTCCTGTTCCAAGTATGTCTAATTATTTTATATCATGAGTTCGACCAACCGCTTGTCCATTACATACCTGGCCACTATTGCCATCATAGGTTCCTAGCCAGGCTTGCTCAACATTGCACTTCCATTGTTCTACTATGTACAAACAACACCCAAAATTCTACGATATACAAATTCATGGCTGAAATATGTCATTGTGATATACAATTTGACCATCGGCCCCTCGCATCTCCTGGGTACATCTTGTGACCCAATTTTTGAAACCCGCCCGACCGCTTTCCATACTTGGGAATTTCTTGGAGTTTCTTTCGTAGATTGGCGGGAGGATGAAATGTACAATGCTTAGTCACTCTTCACCATCCCCGCTACAGTCAAGGAACTTCTTTCTAGATATGAAATTATAAATCTTTAATGCTAGTAGTTCATCGTGCAAGAACCGTTAAGATTGTCATTAATGTTCGGAAGGTCAGAGAATATTTTTCATTAATATGAATTAAACCAAGATTTGCGGAGAAGAGTCTTATCCTTTCCAAGTATTCATTTCAAACATGATGCAATCTCTTTCATGCGTCGACCTATTGGTGCCTTTACTAAATCTCTAATTCTTAATCTCTCTTCGCCGTCACCACGACCTTCACACTTTTTTCTAAATATGAAATTAGTAAGTTTTAATGGTAACAAATCATTATGCACGAACCCTGGAGTTTGTCATTGATCAGCAAAAGGATCGAGGAGATCTTCCATTGATATGCATTAAAGCAAGATTTGTGGAGGGTTATATTATCCCTCCTCAATTTTCATTTCAAACATCATCTGGAGCAAACGAAAATTCTTGTTAACTTATGGTAGCAGTTTTGTCCGGACATAGTAAACACCTTTGGGCATGATGGCTAGAAGTTCCAGTATTCGAGGGCATATTCTTACTACTCATCTCCGTCCTCCCATGATCAAAAAATGAGATGGTCCCTTGGTGTATAGAGATATATATTTCAAGCCAAAGAATTCCAAGGAAACCCTCCCTGCTCAGACAACCTGCCCACTTGCATTGATGGCTGGCACAAATGTTGATGCGATGGATTTCGAGACGGAAGAAGCTGATTTGATGGACGATGATATGAAAATGGATGATGACAATGCAAAGACTATTCCCACTCCTACGCCCAAATTGAAATAAACTATAGTGGGCAACACTTCCTGACTCGGTAATGGCGGTCCTGACAACACCAAAAGAAGAGGTTTCAGAAAAGAAATCGGCGTTGAACGCAATAGTCGCTTTGCAGCTTGAAAGTAGGAATTTCACAGGTCCAAATTAGTCTGTTTTGTGTGGAAGTATTTTAGTCTAAGGAAATGATCTGTTGATGCTCCTAGAGATATATTTCAAGCCAAAAAACTATTCAATTGTGGGACCACTGCCATGTTCTCTGGATATACAATTAACATCTTAGGGAATGAGGACCAGAACTCCCACTGGTGCAAGGCATATTCCTACTAGTCATCTCCTTCTTCCCAGAATGGACTAATTTGGGGCTCTGGAATTGTACATGAAACCTGTGTCCCTGAAGTTTTGAATTGCGAGGAGGTGGTTTCTTGGTGTGTCCTAAATTTCAGTTTCAGGCTATTCCGTTTGCCCTGCAATGTTTTTCATCTTCTTCCTCATGGGAATCTTGTGAGAACAATGAATTTTACCACATGACTGTTGTTCATCTGCTTCAAGCCAAGGATTTATTCCACTGTGGACCCACTTTCCTGTTTCTTTGTCGGCTCAGGTCTTCCACAAAATATTGAAATCGGGGCACCGAACATTGATCCATCGAGGAGAAGACTGCAAGGATTTCCTAAAAAAAAAGCATGGTAATCAGTTTTGTATGCATGTTGAAGAGCATCTCAATGGATTTTGCATGTTGCAGATGCTATGCCTGTGTCTATGGCAAATATGTTCAATGTTTTGGCCCAAAGAACTCGGTTCAATTTCTAAGCATATATATACAGTGCTTAGTATCCATTTTTTAATGGATTTAAAATTAAAAAGTTTTCCTTGGAGTCTTTTTTGTTTCTTCTTTTATGGATTTAACACCTCTTCTCATTGGCATGGTTCGATAGTCTCGTAGTTCTTCGATATTGTATTTTCTTAGGTAATTTGTTCTAAAATGGAGCATTTAACAATTATATGTCAATGCACTGTGTCAATCCATCGAGATTTTATGGAAACAAAAAAAATGAATTTCAAATAGATTCAAATCAACATTCAATTCTATTCATAATTTAGATAGAACATAGCAATACCAAATCACAATGTTGCATCAAGATCGTCATTCTTATTTCTAGACATGCAATTATTAAGATTTAATGCTAACAACCCATAATGCAAGAAGTTTAATACTTAAGTTAATATGTTACAGTCATGGAAGAATGTATCTAATATTCAATAAATCATTTGCTTACAATTGCTAGAAAATCATAGTTTTGCAACAGTGGGGTTTGTTTGAAACCAATTCCCTCTTACGAAAATTGCCCTCCATCTTTCTATTTTCCCACTCTTTTATCCCCTGTAGTTTCTCTTTCTGGTTACTTAGTCGTTTTTTCTGAAAATGTCTTGTTGTGCGGGTTGGTGGATTGATGCATTTTAACCGAGCACTTCCCCTTTGTCTAAATTTCACTTTCCATTGTTCCATGACCTGCAAATGACAGTTTGGCTTCTCTGATATGCAACTTTACTTATGGACTCCCACATCATCCCCTCTTCCGTGTTACACATTTTTCACTGAAATGTTGCGATATATACAATTTGACAGTCGGGGCCTTATGTCTCTTCGGGAACCTGTCACCCTATTTTGAAGCCCGTTTGACCGCTTTACACACCTGACCATTTCTTGACATCTCTTTCATAGATCATCGAGTTCCCAGGTTCAAGAAATTTCAAATTTCTATTTGTTGTTTCATGTGCCCGCTACCTTCATATTTCTTTCCAAGTATATGAAATATGTATACAACTTATCCAGCAACATACAGAAAATATCTTTCCAGGAAATGGAATATCTATTGCAGATTTGAATATATTGGACCTTCTTTTCCCTCTTCTATACTTGACCAAATTCACGTTTCTTTTTTCCCTCTACTCTCTTTTTTGTTACTTAGTTGTTTTTCTGAAAATGTCTCAATGCACGCATTGGTCGAATCATGGGTTCACATTTGTGCTCATGATTTTATATCGCGACTCCAACCAAACACTAGCCATTCGATGCCTAGGCACTTCTCAGATCGCGGATTCCTGGTCAGGCGAGCTCTATATTGCACTTCCATTGTTCCGTGGCCTGCAAACAATACCCAGACCTCTGCGATATACAAATTTGTTGCCACACTCCCACATCATACCATTTTCTGTGATACACATTTTTCACACGAAATTTTTGAGGCCTACAATTCGACCTTCGGGTCCTCACGTCTCCTGGGGAACTATTGTCACCCCATTTTGAAGCCCCTACGTCTTCTTTCCATACTTCACCATTTCTTGGAATCTCTTTCGTGCTTCCAATTCCATACTTACTCAAATTTTTCGCTTGCAAATTCCTGGATAGGAGAAGTGCACTTCTAGTGTTCCTTGACCTTCAAACAACCCCCTGACTTCCGTGATATACAAATTGACTTCCAAATTCAAGCATCGGCCCCTCTTCCATCTTACACAATATGCACTCAAAAGTTCTGATCAATATAGTTTGACTGTCAAGGACTCATGTATCCTCGGGAACCCTTGTCAACCTATTTTGAAGCCCGTCCAATGACTTTTCATGACCATTTCTTGCAATCTCTTTCACAGATCATCAGGTTGGCAGGTTCAGACAATTTCCAATTCCTAGTCGTTGTTTTATGTGCCCACCACCTTCGCACTTCTTTCCAAGTATATGCAATAATTATATAACTTCTCCAGAAACATGCAGAAAAGATTGATCTCCATCTTTTATACTTAACCAAATTTTGTTTCTCTTTTCCCTGTACATTATCTTTCTCGTCACTTAGCCATTTTTCTGAAAATGTCTAGTTGTGTAGGTTGGCGGACTTGCAGGTTCACATTTTCACTCGTTCTTTTATATCGTGACTCCGACCAACCGCTTCCCCATTCCATATCTAGTCGCTTTTTCGATCGCGGATTCCCCACTAGGCAGGCTCTAGATTTCACTTCTATTGTTTCATGACCTGCAACCAATACTCTAACTTCTGCGATATAAAAATTTACAACCTGACTCACATCATACCATCTTCTGTATTACAATCTACCTATCATGCTCTCTTTCGTGGTACACATTTTTCACTGAAAACTTTTGAGACATACAATTTGACTGTCAGGTCTGATTGTCTCCTGTGGAACTATTGTGACCTCATTTTGAAGCCTGACCTTCTTCTTTCCATACTTCTCCATTTCTTCGAATTTATTTCATTGATCATCGAGTTGGCGAGTTCAAGAAATATCCAATTCCTAATAGTTTTTTCCTGTGCCCTCACCCTTTGCAATTATCAATTGGCAATTATATAAAATATATTATTTATAAGTATGCAATTATCAAGCATTAATTATAAATCAAGATTTGAGGAGATCTCCCATTAATATGCATAAAACCAAAATTTTTGAATGGTTATATTATCTTTTCTGAGTGTTTATTTCAAACATCATGGAATGTCATTTGCACGTGGTCGGGTTGGTCCGTTCACAAAATATTCAATCCTCGATTCTGAAAACGAGTCTGACCGACCGTTTCCCTATTCCATACTTAGCCACTTTCCAGGAATTCCACAAATATACAAACCGACTATTGAACTGCCCCATCATGCTCTCTTCCATTTTACACGTATTTCAGTAAAAAAATCTGATACATAAAATTTGACTGTCGGACACTCACCTATCCTGAGTATCCCCATAACTCTATTTTGAATACTGTCTGACCTCTTTTCATACCTTTCCATTCATGCCTTTCTCTTCGATGTCTCCGTGACCTTCTCACTTGTTTATAATAAAAAAATGTTTATATATATATCTTGTTTCTAAATATGCAATTAGTGACATTTAATTCTAACATCTCATCGTGAAGGAACCGTATAGATTGTCATTGATGAGTGAAAGGTGTGAGGAGATATCCTATTAATACACATTAAACCAAGATTTTCTAAGCGTTATATTATCCCTTTCGAGTGTTAATTTCAAAATCATGAAATGTCGTTCGCACGTCGTCAGGTTGGAACATTCACGAAACCTCTAATCCTTAATTGCTCTTCGTCGTACCTGCCACTGTTACACTTCTAAATATGCAATAAGTAAGCTTTACTGCTAACAATTCATCATACAACACCCATAGAGATTGTCATTAATCAACGAAAGGATCAAGGAGCTTTCCCATTCATTAGCATTGAACCAACATTTGCGCAGAGTTATATTATCGCCTCCAACTGTTCATTTCGACCATTGTCTGGATAAAATGAATGTTCTCATAAACCTATGGAATCAGCTCGACAACAGTTCTATGGAGATACAGTGAAAATCTTCAGCCGCGAGGACCAAAACTTTCAGTGGTCCAGGGCATATTCTTATTACTCATCCCTTGCTGCCTAGAACGAAGTAATTTGGACCTCTAGGATTGCTCGTGCAGGCTGTGTCCCTGATTTTTTTGACTCTAAGGAGTTGGTTTCTTGGTGCACCAATAAATTTATTTCAGATCAAAGAATTATTCCACTACGGGACCACTCTTTTGTTTCTTTGTCACCTCAGGTCTTCCACCAGATGTTAATATTGTTGGAGCCAACATTGACATTCACATGAAAAGATTCCAAGAAGTTCCTAAGAAATAATAATAACAGGTTGGACCTCTTGCCCAAGTTCTTGGAAGACCTGATGGTAGTTCGTGAAGATATCATAAGATTGCAGGTTAGTTCATTTAGAAATCCATACCGGGAAATTGCCTGGTTGTTTACAAGAATAACGGGACAGGACTCGACAACAACTATTTCCTAGATGGATCTTTATATTTTGTATTTCAAAGTCAAGGAACAAGCCATTTTTTATTGGGGCAAGCTAATTTCCCATGAAATCTGTTCCATGAAGCCTGTCCAAAAGCTTAATTATTGAAAAAAAAGATGTAAAAAATAACAAAGAAAAATCTCGTTCAGAGCTTAAAATTGTGAAGATGCGGCCATCCCAAATCTGTTGAATTCACATAGAAACTGGAGATGCTCTTGATGATTCCATTGGAGGCATTGAGGTCGAGAATGCCAAACTGAAGGACCGGTTCAAGGAATTGGAAGAAGCTTTGATTCCTATGTTATTGTTTGTCAATCCTTTGGAAATAGCCATGCCTGCCACCCCTACAACCAAGTTAAAAGGATCTTCCAGCCTCCTCACATCGTGTAGATGACATGTGGAGAATAATATCAAGAAAATAATGGAACTGCTTACTAAGGTGTGGGAAACATCACAAACCATGACTTCCCTTGGAACGAGGGCACACTATTTGGTCGAACATTTGCAGGTGGAGTTAAAAGATGAAGAAAATTTATATTTAAACAAAGTCCTTCCCTTTGACACCATTGTCAACAACATGACATAAACGAAAAGAAGAGAAAAAGATATCTCATCCAAAAATTGGATCGGTCAATTAAATGCATGATGGAAAGAAAATGTGGAGAACCTGCATCTCATTGTCCAGTCATGTGAACAAGCCATATCAAAGAAAGAAAAATTATTCACAAAGTTGGACAAAATGAAATTAACCGGAAGGACCAACGAATTCCAGGACCCCAACTTAATCGTCAACTCCTTGCCATTAACTAAGCAAGTCTTCATTAAACAGGTTGATATTTTTAGGGCGTTGTCTTTGAAATTTTTTTACAGCATCCTTGAATATGGTCGAGATGGCGTCGACAAGTGGCTAGTCGACTATTCGATACAGAATGAGGAAATTGATCAGGCTCTGTGTAAACTTTTTATCGACTTCAGGGAATTATAAAATGAACTTTTCAACATAAAAATCTGGAATGAGATCAACATCGCCCCAGTGAGAAGCTACATTGAAGAATGGCTCGAAAGGGAATTGAAGCAGGTCATCGACGAAAGGAAACAGGGAATTTCCACGATTCCAGTAGCCATCGACGACATCAATGAAAAGGAATCAACAAGGAAATAGCAAAAGGGATCATATGTACCATCACTGTAATTCTATATTGATCACATCCTGCTTTGTTTATCAACCTAGTTATTCGAATTTTTTAAATAAAAGTGTCTAGTGAAAGACTGATACATTTCAATTTATTCTTTTCAAGAATTACACTCTACCGTCGCCCACTTCTTCTTTCTACAGTCCTATTTCTTGTACATATTTCTCTTATGGTCCGTAGGAGATCCAAATCCCAGTCTATATGAAAAACACATTTAAATTTCCAGTAATTTGTAAGAGACAATATTATCTTTTGATATATTTCAAATAAAAAATATTTATGTGGTCATAAATTTTTATCTTCCACTATGCTTATGGTCCACGCGAGCCCCAAATCCCAGTCCATATGACAAATGCATTTAAATTTCCAAGAATATATAACTTTTTTTATATATTTCAAATTAAACTATTTTTTATCTCCTTTTATACTTATGTCGTCGTAAATTTTTAGCTTCCACTATGCAGAAATTGTATTTTCTTAATTTGAATATAACTTTTTTTTGTCTTGCCACATGTAGAGACAAAATAGACAAAAATTTTCAACATAGCAACATATATTATATACTTTCAAAAAATAAATGGGGCTCTAGAAGCCACATGTCATTTACTATATGAATACCACCTGTGCTTCATGCTTCTTGCGACATCTCCGTTGCAATTTCCATCTGCCTCCACTACGTTTTCCTATCCCTCTACATTTATTCTCAATTCAACCCGACAGGGACTACGCTGCCACACAACACTTGTTTATTCTTGGGGAAGAGAGATTAAATGGATACTTTAAGTGAGAATCCCATAAATCCTTTGTATAAAGGGGAAATGCAAATCAAACCATCATATGTCAGACTTTACAATTAGAATTCATATCTTTTCTAAAAAATTGTGGAGATAAGATCGAGAGACAAGGATAAAGTAATCATTACTTGATATACTTGTGTCATTGGACATGTTCTATTTGATGATTGTTGGGTGTGTTGGGAACACTTCATACAATAAGTAACCTGAAAGTAAGGATTTTTCCTCCATTGTCATCTAGTAACCTTTTATTAAGGATTTTCATTTTGATTTTTTTTATAAAATGTGTAAAAGATTTTTATGGTATTGACTATATGCCTTATGCTTTAGATAATTGTTTTGCATTTTGGTATCATTGGAATTCTTTCAACATATTTTTTAACTATTTTCATGAATTTATCCATCCTTGATCATGAGTATACTTCTTGATCAATAGTGAGTATTGTTATACTTTACTCGTGAGTGAACTATTTTCATGAATTTACCCATTTTTATCATTAGTATCTTCTTAATTGATTTTGAGTATTGTTATACTTTACTAGTGAGTGAATTGACCATGAGTAAATTTAACAATAATTATGTTTTAACTTTATTTTAGGTAATTGTTTTACATTTTGGTACCATTGGAATTCTTTCAACATATTTTTTAACTATTTTCATGAATTTATCCATCCTTGATCGTGAGTATCCTTCTTGATCAATAGTGAGTATTGTTATACTTTACTCGTGAGTGAACTATTTTCATGAATTTACCAATTTTTATCATTAGTATCTTCTTGATTGATTGTGAGTATTGTTATACTTTACTAGTGAGTGAATTGACCATGAGTAAATTTAATAATAATTATGTTTTAATTTTATTTTAAATTAAATAAAATATAAAATATAAAATATAAGTGAAAATTTTTAATTAAAATAAAATTTATTATTTTTATTTTGAAAGTGGTTAATAATTATTAATTAAATAATTAAAATTATTATTAGAAATGAATATATTTGTAAAAAGTGATTGAAATATAAATTAATTTTTAATTTCGAAAATGCAGTCTATAAATGTATATTGACAACTTTTTACAAATGTGGTTATTATTATTTGATAACTAATATGTATGATGGAGGAATACTAAACTATTAATCAATTAATATATTAATGTATAAATTAAATTAATAATGTACACAAGTATTAATCTATTAATTATTAATAGATTAATATAATATTTAAATTAAAATAATAATAGAATAATGTATTAATGTGATATATTAGTTTGTAATGTATTAATTGAGTATTAAGTAATTAATGTTATTAATACAATACATTATTAAAGAAACAATACATTAATAATGTATTATAATAATATATTAACAAAATATTAATAAAGCATTTATACATTATAAAAATATATTAAAGTATTACATTATTACATTAATAAAGTAAGGATACATTAATAATGTATTAATACATGAAGCATATTAATACATTATAATAATGTATTAACTCATTATTATAATATTTAAATATAAAATAATTAATATATTTATATATCTTTAATTAATACATTTTAAAAGTATTAATACATTTATTTTTTACATTAATCCATTATTACCTTGGTTCACCATGATCAGTGTTGAGTGTGGTTGATCATGGTTGATAATGGTTAACCATGTTTGACTGTTCTTATCCATAAATAACCATTGTTGGTCATGACCACGGTTGATCATGGTTGACAATGGTTAACCATGTTTGACTATTCTTATCCATACATAACCATTGTTGGTCATGACCATGGTTGACCATGGCTATCCATGAAATTCCTCATGTTTAACTTTAAGTATGCCTATGCTTGACCATTACCTTAAGTATGCTTATAGTGTACCACGACTAAGAATAATAAAGTAATACTAATACATTGATAAACTAAAAATATTTTTTTACATAAATACTTTAAAGTATTACATTATTACATTAATGTATTAATAAAGTATTAATATATTATAATAACAAATTTATACATTATTACACTGTATAAATATATTATTAAATAATACATTGTTAAAGTATTAATACATGTATTAAATTAATATATTAATAAAGTATGAATACACGTAATACATTATTAAAGTATTAATATGTTAATAAAGTATTATTAATTAATACATTAAGAAAGAATTAAAACATTAAAAATGTATTAAAGTTTTAATAGTACATTAATACATTGAAGTAATAAAGTAAAAATACATTAATAATGCATTATTACATAAATACAAAACATTGACCCGGACGATGGTTTACAGTGATAGACTATGCTTGATCACGAGTATGGTTAACTAAGGTAAACCATGACTCCATGGTTGACCATGATTGTGACTATGGTTGACCATTAGAGTGATTACAGCTGACAATGCTTGACTATGACCATAGTTATCTGTAATTGATAATGACCATGACAATGACCATGGATGATCTTGAATATGGTTGACCATGACCATGACCACGATCACGACGATGGCCAAGGTCATGCGCATGGCTATGGTTGAGCACAAATGATCATGCCCATGACTATGTGTGATGTACGATATATATATATATATTATTTTATATATTGATATTAGAAATGTTCATCACAATGTGATGATGGGAGATATTTCATCACATTGCGACAACTAGAATTGTTTATGACAATGGGAAATTATATATATATATATATATTAAAAGAGACCATGAGCGTGATTTGTGGTCATTATGCACAAATCACACTCGTGTTTATACTCTTATTGAGTGAATTCAGGAGCTAGAGAGGGAGGATGTTGTCCAAGTATGCTTAATTTTTCATATTTTAACTCAATTTAGTCATTTCTAATTTATTGTTTTGCTTCCAAGAATCAAAATAAAAATAAAAATTGTAATTTTATATTTGAATTAAAAAATGAACATAATTTAGGCCATGTCTTTTAAATTGCATCATATATAATATAATGGAACCTCGAGACAATGTAAACCACTCAAAAGAAAACCGAGAATATCAAAACCCCAACCCACCACAACCACCCAATGTAATTACTCAATTTGAAGAGGGGTTGGCTATATTAAGAACCCTTGAGGAACAATTAAGGGACACTAGAGAGCCTAGTAGAGTCTTGTAACACCTCGGGTTTCGAACCCCCATTTTAAATAATGTATTGTTACAATGCTGAGAGTCTTGAGTGCCAAAAAAATTATTAAAGGGCCAGTATGCCCAAGAAATGTAATTGGTTTATCATTATTAATAATAAACACATCGATGGCTGCTAGATAGACAAGGACTAGAGTTATGGGGGGCTATGATTCCACAAGAGAGGGGGCTTGAGTGGGTAAATGTTTATTCCTATCTTAAATACCCTTTTTGCCTAAGGGAGGGGATCAGTTACGTGAGCTTCTCGGGGAAGGCCAGGAGGTTCTTGATTCCCCATGATAATACTTAAACCCATCCATGGTTTGATTGTGGGGTTGGTCGTTGGCTTGTCCACTCCTTCACTCCTACATTCATACCATTCTTTCCCTCACACCCTTTCATGCACTCACTCACCCATTCATTTATCCATCCCCACCTACGTCTCGGTTGGGTAAAGGGAAAGGAACTGTTGAAGATTAGCCATGGGATAGTTGGGTGTAATGGTCATTAATGCAATCCATCCATGACTTGGGGCCTACATTGCTGAGATGCATTGGTCTGTGCCCTATTTTTCTCACAACTACAAGTCCTGAGAGTTCCAGCATTGAGATTCTAGACCAATTGTGTTGGAGGCCCTGGGAAAAGGAGAAGGACTACCTGAGGGACTACGTGGCAGAGAAGGGTGGAAGTCCATTCTCTTGGGTGGTATAGGTGGGGTGGAAGAGAGCTCAGTACTTGCATTGTTGTGGGTGCTGGGAAACCTGTGAGAGCTTGAGAGCTAATTGGTTTGGGAACCCAAGTACACTCTAGAACCGTCCTTGTGGATTCATAGCCCTAGCTCAAGGGTGACACTATTGTTGAGATTTGGAGTAGTGTTGTCTACGGTTGGGTGGAACGTCCTTGGTCTGCAGCCAGTTGGTGTCACCTTTTTGTAAATATAAGTGCTCTTTGTTGTGATATTATTATCTGTATATGAATGTATTTCACTGTGTATTTTAATTATCGTTTAACTAAATATTAGATTATGCATGCTTGTTGGATATTGTTGTGCATGTTGTTAAATCTTTTATCTTATGCGTCCTTATTAAGTAAAGAAGGTATCAGTAAGAGTACGAAGTCCAATGGTGGGATTGAAGGTAGCATACCCCGGCCTGTGGGTGGTTGGGGATGTTGCAGATTGGTATCAGAGCTTCTGGTTGAAACACTGGGCCGGTATGGGCCGTGTCTGTTTGTCAGAGTCTCGTGGTCGAGATCGAAATTTGACAGCGAAGTTGAAAATCTTAGGAGGAATGGCGTTGCAGAATCTACGCAGGATTTAGATTGTCAGAGATTTGTTGTAAGGGGTTCGAAGGATCATGACCATCCCCCTTCTAATTCGGGAGCGATCACCACTGTGCGATCAGGAGAGTTCAGGGATCGTTGGATCGAAGGATAGGTGAATAGGGGTCGTTCGATGAAAAGAAAGCAAGGTTTAAGGTCACAACCGTCGGATCCCACTGGAGAGAGAGATCAACGAGCTGGAGGCATTGCGGGGAACCAAGTTGCATGGGAGATAATTCCCCAAGGCGGTCCCACAATCCAAACCACATTTTCACAGAGGGGTTACGTGTCAGCGTTAGGATAATTGTGGGGCAAAAGGTGGGTTACTACAAACCATCGATGCGTGCCCCTGCATATTGAAAGGCATGCAACGATGTGACATGTTATTACTCGAGCGACGAACCTCTAAAGAGAACAAGTATTCGGGGACCGTCGATCTATAGGAGGACACACATCAACTGATTGTGTGCTCCAGGTGAAAGCACTCTGAGAAAAGGAGAGAGAGGATAAGTTGAGAATTGATATTTCTGGACCTTGGAGATCCGAAGTGAATCACAGTCATCTGATCCAGGAGGACACACAACAAAAATCCGTGCACTTCGGGGAAAACTGAAGTTTGAGGGTTGAGATTTCCAAAATCCGAAGACCTGAATAAATCGTAGTCGTTGATCTGTGGGCGACAAGCATCAGTAGATCAGGAGCTTCAGATAAAAACATTTCGTTAAAAGTTGAGGTTTGAGTCTTCCGAAGTATGAAGGCCCAAAGGATTTGTAGTCATTGATCCTTGTAGCGGTAACCTTCGAAGTCCTGAAGTCTAGGGTTAATATGGGTCGTCCGATAAGGGAGACACATGGTGGTAATTTGGTCGGTTCAGGAAATCGAAGTTTGGGAGAATTGGCAGTCTGTTAGTGTGGAAAATCCCAAAGTCCCGAAGCCCGAACAACGAAAGTAATGGGGAACAATGACATCACTAGGAGGTGATGTGGACCCTGGAATTTCTGAAGTGATGTGGCTTGTGGATGTCACTAGGGATGACATGGACAAAGGAGATGTGCACCACGTGTTAGTAAGTTTTGAGCATGCGGATGATTGAAATGTTAGTTAGGATGTGACATGTGTCACCTACTTGATTAGAACACGTGTCCTCTTATAGTATTTATCTACATGGCGATGGATCATGGACTTCAGAGAAATTACTCTGAGAGTTTTGAGTTGAGATTTGAAACTCCCAAAGCCCGGAGAGCCGGAGACCTGAAGTAAACGTCAATTGTCAGATTGTCCAGAGTAAACCTGAACCATCAGAAAAGGAGAACATGTGGCATGAAGCTGTGGATTTCGAGTAAGGACCCGAAGTAAATGGTGATCGTCAGATCACTTGAAGTAATTACCCACCATCTGATTCAAAAGGATGCATGGAAAAATCCCGTGTATTTCGAGGGAAGTAAAGTTTGAGACTTGAGAATTCTAAAGTCCAAAATTCTGAAACAACCAAAACTGTCGATCTGGGAGAGATAAATCTGAACCATTGGTTCCCCATAGGTATATCTTGGTTGTCCATTTAGAAGCACCGTCAATATTGTGAGATCAATGGTCACCTCGCTCGAGGTGAACTGCGGGGAAAAAAATAGTTTGGTTCCAAGCAACCTTTGAGCATGGCCACAATCACACATCTGCATGAGGTCACCACCTAATGTCACATCTAAGGAGGGTCCAAGAGAAAAGGAACTAACACCAACTCTGATATTTTCATAAGGGCAAAGGAGAAGGTCGCGGGGGCCATCGGACCTGTGCCAAAAAGCTGGAAGGGCCTGTGTTTAGATACAAAATGAAACCATCAAGGTTTTAGAGAGATAATTCGACTCGATATTGAAGACCCTTGACCGATAGGTAACGCAACCTTAGGAGAGAAGGGTTTCTTCATTAAGAAGCGAAAGGAATTGTAGAATTGTTGACAATTTTGTTTATCATATGCGTAATTCTAAAAAAACTGTCGCTTGCACATTTTGTAGAATTAAGGGGCTTAAGCACATCATCTCAAGATGTGTATTGAGGAAATGGAAGAAGTCAAGGGAGCCTCCACTCATGATAAGGAGGCCGAAGGCCAGAATACCAGAGTTGGTAATACAGAGACACAGTCCAATGGATGCAAGGGAAAAGGAGAACAGGAAACGTTAATAGAAACGGTAAGAAGCCTGAAGATGGAAGTGCAGAGCTACAAACAAGACAACAAGATACTGATGAGAGAGAAAAGTCAGATAAATGATCGAGTGTTGCAAATATTAAATAAGTTGCAGAGACAAACGAAGAAGGGATCAAACTCAAGACAAGAGGAAGAAGGCGGGTGCCATGAAAGAAGGGATGATCGTGGAAGAGCTAGTTATTCTATAAGTGATAGCAGAGCTCATGGACACCACTCACCTCCTTACTCGGAAAGAAAGTTTTATGCATCGGATGATCCTGTAAGCTGTCCAGAGGTGTCTCCTGTCAGACACCAAAGAAGTAAACAAGAGGTAGATATTTTTCAAGGAGAGCTGAGGAAGCTCAAGCCACCTTCCTTTGAGGGTGAAAGAAAAAGGGAAGATGATGTTGAAGCATGGTTGCTTGGGCTCAGGAGATATTTTCAGTTGCATAACTATTCATCCAACTTGGAAGCCAGGATTTCCACCTACCATTTACATGGGAAAGTTGCAATGTGGTGGGACCAATTGAAGCAAGTGGAGCACATTAATGAGAGTAGGATCACTTGGAAGAAGTTCAAGAAGTACTTCCAGAAGGAGTACCTCTCAAAGCATTTCTATGACAAGAAAATGCACGAGTTCTTTCAACTCAGATTGGGAAGCATGACTATGGAAGAATATGAGAATAAGTTCTTGGGATTGTTAAAATATGTCAGGTTCATTGGTGATGAGAAGGTAAAAATATAGAGATTTGTAAGTGGAATGCCAACCTTTTGTAAGGAAAAGATCAAGTATGATGAACCTAAGACCTTGGCTGAGGCCATTAGAAAGGCTATATACTTGTATGAGCAAGGCCGGGGAAGAGAATCCCTACAAAAATCTTGGAAGAACAAGAAGACTGAGAAGTCCGATTAGAGGAGGAAAGGATTCAAACATCCCTTCAATAGGAATGAGCCTAATAGGAATCATCAAGATTAGTATGCTAAGGGGGATTCCAAGAAGGAAGATTCCTTGGGAAAAAGGAGAAGAACACCAATCCAATGATGGGGATGCAAGGAAGATCACCTGCACAAGGATTTCCCACATAGAAATCATAGAGTGAAGACTGTGCACAACATCCAAGAGGCTACAACAATCGAAGATATGGGAATAATCTATGTGGATTTAAATGATCGACAAGTAGAGTACTAGTCCAATATGATCGAGGTGGAAGGTAAGATCATAAATCAGCCTGTTTCTATTTTGATTGATTCAGGAGCAAGTCATTGCTACATTGATTCTAACATAGTGGATAGATTTCATTTGGAGAAAAGTAAACTTGGAAAAGAAAGTTTGGTTCAGTTAGCCACTGGAACCAAAAGAAGAATCCATGATATGGTTAGAAGTTGTTCCATAAGTCTTAATGGCATGAATAATAGTATGGATCTAAATGTCACCATTGGGGTCTTGTGATATTCTAATTGGAATGGATTGGTTGGAAAAGCATCACGATTTCCTAGATTGTCATAACAAGACATTTACATGTCTTGATGGAAATGGAAAACAGAGAATTGTGAAAGGAGTTCCAAGACCCATCTCTATAAGGGAGATTTCAGCCTTACAATTGAAAAGATGTTTTAGGAAAGGATGTCAACTATATGCAGCTCATGTGGAAGAGCCAAATAATACAAAGGGGACAAGACTTGAATATTTCTCGGTGCTACGGGAACTTGAAGGTGTATTCCAAGAAATATCAGGATTTCCACCAAGGAGGGAGATAGATTTCTCAATTGATTTAGTGCCAGGATCTACCCCAGTGTCAAAATTTCCTTAAATAATAACCACACCATAGTTAAAAGAATTACAAATGCAGTTGGACGAATTGTTGAAGAAAGGGTACATACGTCCAAGTGTTTCACCTTGGGGAGCACTAGTACTTTTTGTCAAAAAAAAGGATGGAACCTTGAGGCTATGTATTGAATTCCGACAGTTGAACAAGTACACTATAAAGAACAAGTATCCTCTACCCCGAATCGATGACCTCTTTTATCAGCTAAGAGGAGCAAAGAAATTTAAAAAAATTGACCTGAGGGCAAGATACCATCAGGTAAGAATCAAGGAAGAAGACATTCATAAGACAACCTTTAGGACCAGGTATGGGCATTATGAATTTGTAGTGGTTCCATTTGGACTGACCAATGCACTAGTTGTCTTCATGTGCTTAATGAATGGAATATTTGGAAATTATCTGGATAAGTTTTTCATAGTATTCTTGGATGACATAATTATCTATTATAAGTCTGAAGAGGAGCATGAACATCACTTAAGACTGGTATTGCAAGTACTGAGAGAACATCCGTTGTATGCCAAGTTGAGTAAGTGTTGTTTTTATAAAAAGCAGATCCATTACTTGGGACACATTATTTCAGAGTAGGGCATAGCAATAGATCCATAGAATATTGAAGCCATTAGAGGATGGCCAACACCCAGTAATGTGTCAGACATCAGATATTTTATGGGATTAGCTGGATACTACAGAAGGTTGATAGTAGGGTTCTCTAATATTGCTCATCCCATCATTTCCTTGAAAACGAAGGGAACTAAATTTTAATGGACACTCAAGTGTGAAAATAATTTTAATCTGTTGAAAGAATTGCTTACTAGTGCACCTATGTTAAAGATTGTTGATCTAAATGAAAGTTTTATGGTATGTACAGACGCGTGTAAGGAAGGACTTGGGGGAGTCCTCACAAAAAATAGACATGTCATTGGATATGAGTCCATAAAGTTGAAGGAACATGAGAGGAACTATGACACCCACTACTTGGAACTGGATGCCATTGTCCACACCTTGAGGATGTGGAGGCATTATATCATGGAGAAGAAATTCGAATTAAGGACAGACCACATTGGCCTGAAGTATCTTTTTGAACAACCGACATTGAATGTTAGGAAAACAAGATGGCTGGAATTTTTAAGTGAATATGACTTTGATATCAAGCATATCAAAGTAAAGGAGAATAAAGTTGTCGATGCGCTTAGTAGAAGAGTGCATATTGTGCATGCTACTTTTGTTAGTATGCATCAATCATAATTGAAGAGAAGAATTTTAGATGGTCTTGTTACATATCAGCATTACCTACAGGTAAATGAAAAATTATAGCAAGGCAATGTATAGTAGAAAATAAATGAGTATGAGATAAAGGAAGACGAATTACTCGTGTATAAAAATAGAATCTATGTTCCTAGTTTCGGAGAACTGAGGAATTTGGTACTGAAGGAAACGCATGATGTTCCTTACGACAGACATCCTGGTTACCAGAAAACAATTACAGCAATAAGAAGCCAGTTATTTTGGCCGAGAACGAAGAAGGATGTTGTTGATTACATCACTTGATGTATGGAATGTTAGAAGGTGAAGGCTGAGCATAGGCAGCCAGCGGGGTTGTTACAGCCATTTCCAATCCCAGAGAAGAAATGGGAAGTGATCACCATGGATTTCATTACATGATTACCCATAATGAAAAAGAAACATGATTCAATCATGGTGGTGGTGTTAAAATTAACAAAGGTTTCTCATTTTGTGCATGTGAAGACAACACATACAACGACTAATATTACAGAAATTTTCATGAAGGAAATTTCTAGGATGCATGGGGTACCTAGGACAATCGTCTTGGACAGAGATACAAAGTTTACCTCCAATTTCTAAAGGGGATTGTTTAAAGGATTTGGCACAAATCTAAACTTTAGCACCACATATCATCCCCAGACAGATGGGAAAACAGAGAGGGCCAATCGAATAATTGAAGATATGTTGAGGATGTATGTGATGGATAAGCCATCTAAGTGGGAAGATTACTTACACTTGGTTGATTTTGCATATAATAATGGGTATCAAGCTTCATTAAGAATGATCCCATTTGAATCCTTGTATGGTAGGAAATGCGATACTCCAGTAAGCTAGGACAACCCAATAGATAGAGTGGTACTTGGACCGGATTTGCTCAAGGACATGGAAGACCAGGTGATTAAGATCAAGAAAAATTTAAAGGTAGCTCGGGATAGATAAAAAATTTATGCAGACAAGAACAAGACAACTAGATAATTTAAAGTAGGGGAGCATGTACTTTTGAAAGTGAAGCCCAAGAAAAGCTCTTTAAAATTGGGTAGTTGTACAAATTTGGCAGCCAGATTCTATGGTCCATTTGAAATATTGGAAAGAATAGGGCCAGTTGCATACATGCTTGAATTGCCTGCTTCCATGAATGTGCATAATGTATTTCTTGTATCTTTACTAAAGAAATATGTACATGACCCTAACCATGTTATTGATTGGCATGTGATTCAGGTAGAGACAGAGGGAGACTTTCAAGTTCAACCAGTGTGGGTATTGGACATAAAGGTCAAAATACTCCAGAATCGAGTTATAGAGATGGTAAAAGTTTAGTCGACCTACTAGGGTCCTGAAGATGCTACCTGGGAGCATGCAGATGACATGCGGGCATAGTACCCACAATTTCTTGAATAAATTTGATATTTTGATCTCTATTTTGTATATGCACTGAGGACAATGCCAAGATAAGGGGGACAGGATGTAACACCCTGGGTTTCGAACCCCCATTTTAAATAATGTATTGTTACAATGATGAGAGTCCTGAGTGCCCAAACAATTACTAAAGGGCCAGTATGTCCAAGAAATGTAATGTTTTGATCATTATTAATAATAAACACATCGTTGGCTGCTAGACGGACAAGGACTAGAGTTATAGGGGGATATGATTCCACAAGAGAGGGGGCTTGAGGGGATAAATTTGTAATCCTATGCTAATTACCCTTTTTTCCTAAGGGAGGGGATCGGTTACGTGATCTTCTTGGGGAAGGCTAGGAGGTTCTTGATTCCCCACGAAAATACTTAAACCCATCCATGGTCTGATTGTGGGGTTGGTCGTTGGCCCGTCTGCTCCTTCACTCCAACATTTGTATCATTATTTCCCTCATGCCCTCTCATGCATTCACTCACCCATTCATTGATCCATTCCCACCCGCGTATCAGTTGGGTAAAGGGAAAGGAACTGTTAAAGATTAGCCACGAGATAGTTGGTTATAATGGTTGCTGGTGAAATCCAGCCATGACTTGGGGCCTGTATGTCTGAGATGCGTTTGCATGTGCCCTATTTTTCTCACAACTGTGAGTCCTGAGAGTTCCAACACTGAGATTCTGGACTAGCTATGCTGGAGGCCCTGGATAAAGGAGAAGGATTGGGTTGCAGAGAAGGGTGGAGGTCCATTCTATTGGGTGGTGTAGGCTAGGTGGAAGATATTTGGGTGCTTGGATTGTTGTGGGTGCTAGGAAACCTGTGATAGATTTCGAGCTGACTGGTTTGGTAACCCAAGTACACTCTGGAACCATCCTTATGGATTCATATCCCTATCTTAGGGGGTGACACTGTTGTTGAGATTTGGAGCAGTGGTGTCTATGGTTGGGTGGAACATCCTTGGTCTGTAACTAGCTGGTGTCTCCTTTTTATAAATATAAGTGCTCTCTATTGTGATATTATAATATGTGTATGAATGTATTCCAATGTGTATTTTAATTATCGTTTAACTAAATATTAGATTATGCATGCTTGATAGATATTGTTGTGCATGTTGTTAAATATTTTATCATATGCATTCTTATTAAATAAAGAAGGTACCAGTAAGAGTACGAAGTCCAAGGGTGGGATTGAAGGTAGCATACCCTGGCCAGTGGGTGGCTAGGGATGTTACAAGTCTCCTTGACCACTTCTTTGGTCATCATTGTGAATTCCATTGCAAGTGTCTAAGGGAAATTGACCTCTATTTCTGATTATAGGGCAAGAATGTATGAGTACTACAACATTGATTTGGACAAAAACCAAGTGAAAGAGATGGGCATTTCAAAACAACAAATATTGTTTATTTTTAGGGATCCTAGAACTAGACAAGAATTACCATTGAACAAGAAACGCATCTCCATTGACTAGTGCATCCATCCCCAAATTAGTTAAAATTGGATGGATAGGTGGTATATGGTTTTTGATAAACCTCCCTGCAATAATAGGGAGGTGCCCTTATATTTTATGAGAAAATTATGGACTGAGTTTATTATGGGTAAGAATGTCAACTACTTTGACATTGGAGAATTCCAGGGGGTGGGTCTAGGGTCTGCACAAGACAGATAACATGTCAGGCGAGACTCCATGTTAGGTCCTCATCCCCCCAGGTGAAGGCTTGACCCCCATACCCAACATCCTCATGTTGTAGAGAGCTTGCAACAGGTGAATATATCCATTTCATCATTGACTCGTAGCCTAGTGCAACACAATAGCTTTCTTTTAGTATCTAGGTAAGAGGTGTCTGTCAGTGACATTGATAGAGGGGTTGGAGGTTCATCATGCATGTCAAATTACAGTGAGGAGAGGACACATGGAAATAGTATAAATCCATGTGAACCTCATAGATGCTCGATCTACGGACATACATGATATGGGCCTATAGATCCCAGTGGACAACATAGCTTCATGGAGGAGGTTAGTATCGTAACCCTCTTTATTTTCTTCATTGTTATATATTTATTTTGTATTATTTGTATTTATATTGATATTTGTATATTATTTTGTAGTTGCTATGTCCTAGCAGTAGACCCTCTACACCGAAGGATGAAAAAATTCCTATCCCCAACACCGATGCAGCAGTAGAGGCTTCGCATTCATTGGGTGCACCTCACACTCAGGTATGTGTCAGATATGATAAATTCACCTTAGTCATTTCTTTATTTTATGGCATACTCAATTTTTTAATGTTCTCATGTTTCAACAGGATTTGGGAGTAGGCAACATCGGGGACTGTCCTTCTAGGAAGGATAAGTCACCTGCGTCACAGGTATCATGTGTAGAGTTAAATATCGTATAATTCTAAAATTCTTTGTGTTTATGTTTTTGAATTTTACTAGTTGCTACTAATAGTTCAATTTTATTAATATGTATGTAGGTTGTAGATATATTTGCTAGTTATAGTGCTTTTGCACTCCCTGGGCACCTGGGTGTTTCTTCAGGGTTTACCTTTTCCATGCCTAGGGAGTTTCAATCACTGGTATAGCCTGTGGGTGACCATCGCAATCCACCCCCAACATTTCCATCATCCCCATCGACCGAGATTTCCATAGTAGAGGTTGTCTCAGAGCAATTTGTACAACCTATTTCTCCATCTACTAGTGAATCTCCATCGAGGCCTGAGATATTCACGGTGAGATAATGGATTGATGATAATATTTATGTTTCATGAATTTGATTTTACACATATTTGTTTAATTTTCTTCACTTGATCCTTGTAACTAATGCAAGGGAGAATTGTAGAGAGACTAGGGTTGTGGAGGAGGGTAATATCCTCACGAATGACAATAGCATATGCAGTGAGTTGTCTTAGGTTAAATTACAAAGTATCATATTTCATGTTTATTAATTCATTGATAAAAAAAACTTATAGCAATGTTTATTCCTTTTGCAGTCTACAGAGTATCGAAGCACGCCCATGCCTAGAACCTCTTAAGGTGCTTCTTCGAGCAAGAGAAGAAATATTGATTTCTAGGATGCTCCTGAGGGTGGCGATGGTGCAATTTGTCAATGATTGACCAATTGTTGCCATTTTGTCTCTAGGACATGATATGGATTCTTTTTTTGTTAGGGCACTTGTTGTCTCTTTTTATATTGACCACGATTTTCCATTTTGTAAAAAATGAACAATTTAGACGATGTTGAATATATATATATATATATATATATATATATATATATATATATATATATATATATATATATATATATATATATATATAT
>JZKD02S1112372.1:671035-682028 GCA_000966675.3 Picea glauca | reverse complement strand
TGAGGTAGGTGAAATGAGGGTAGGTTCGCAGATGGGCAAACTGAGTGTGGATGAAATGAAGGGTTCATGATCCTGTGGAGGTGCAGGTAAAAAATAAAACCATAAAGAGATAATCTGGGAGTTCATGTGGGAAAGCTAGCAAAATGCAGAGAAGGAGTATGTGGCTGATTCACGACATGATGAAAGACTATTGGGACTCCCATCCCTAAAGGGTAATGAAGAACAACATGAGTGTCAAAAAGTTCCAAAAGGTGCTATGAATGGGACAACTCATGTGGGTGAGAATGCTACCGGGTTACAGTACCGAAGATGCAAATGGAGGTGTGGGTACTGCAGAGCCGGGAATGAGGATCCTAAAGGCCAATATCAGAGGGTGTGACTGGAAAAGTAAATGCAATACAATGGGAGAGACTACATGCCAGTGCTGAATATATACCTGAAGGGATGATGTTGATGGCCGATGAGCAAGTACTTGCGCACATAACAACCAAATACCCAAAGTGAACAATATCTGAAAAGAATCAAAGATATGAGCTTGTATTTGGTAAATATGACTATGTGTGTGCATACCTGACTATGAAATGAAAAAAAGGCACCCCAGGGGATCATGATGAAAAGTGACCCAGAGACTACTGTAATGTAGGTGACGGGACGTTGATCCCGTGGCTGAAGACGGTTTGAAAAACGGACACCTTGGGCTCCTGGAATGGTGAGTGGAAGTTTGGCGAAAGGCCTATATATAGCTGTAGGGCCCACATTGCCACCTCATTTGTACCTGCTGCAATAGTGACTGGACGAGCAGTTTGCAGAGAAGATTTGGAGTTTCAGAGAGCATGAGGTATCCGACTGGTGATTTGCGAGTGTCAGGTTAGTGATCTGAGCATCCTGCATAGAAATAGGTTTCTAATTTTTGGGCAGGGTGGGTACGGGGGGCCGTACAGGGGGTTTGAGAGAAATTTTTATAGGGTGTGGGCCCGCATGTGCAGGCGATTCAGTGGAAGGCGTGCATACGTGCGTGCCTGTCCACTGAATATGAGGGCATGGGTGCGCGGGTAGGGAAATTTAAGGCGCACCCTATGGGCGTGCCTGTGAGTCGAAAAGGCGCGCATAAGTGCATGCCTGTGGGTTGTACAGGCGCGCACATATGCGCACCTGTATGATGGACAGGCACACTCAGAAGCGCACCTGTGTAGTGAACAGGCACGCTCGGAAGCGCGCCTGTATAATGAACAGGAGTGCATGTGTGCGCACCTGTGGGTGAAAAAATCGTGCCTTTGAGGCAAGTTGTGAAGAGTGAAAAGTGAGTCTCTTTGATGCATTTGATGGTTGCATACACTGATATAGGACTCTGTATTGTGTGCAGGTGGCTAGCAGTGACTATAGCAGTTCGGTGGTGTGAGCGAGATTGGTCGCAGTTGCGAGATGCTGTGGCCAATGCAGGGCCTGAGGTATGAGGGACTTTAGCAACCTATGGGTTGCTAAAGTTCTTTGAGTGCCCATTGATACGGGCACAGGAGTACTTGCTACAGTTCTTGCTCCAGATGTGGAATCCAGATCTGCACTGCTTCCTCATGTGAGGAGAGCAGATCCCCTTCACTGCGGTGGAGGATGTGTATTTTCTGACAGGGCTCCCCTTCCGGGGAACGCATCTGCCAGTAGAGCCTGTGCTGCCGAGGGATACACCCCTGGTGACGATCGCCAGGCAATTTTGTTCAGGCGAGAACTTCATGTCCGGCACTGTACTGAGCATTAGTGGTATAGATTCCCTGGTGCATCGTTTCATAGCGGCGATGATTGTTCGTGTCTATGGGTCACTGGCGACCCAACGGATTAGTGGTGGCCAGCTACTATTGCTGGAGAGGGTGGTGGTGGGCCATGAGTGGTTTGCATGGGGACTGAAGCTACATGCACGGATGACCGCGCAGTTGGATCGATGTCGGTCCACAGGTACAGGAGAGTTCGCATTTGGTTCTATCCTGGTAGCCTGGTTTTTGGAGAGGGTGTCGATGTTGTGCTCGAGGGTTCTACTAGAGGCACCAGGGGCATGAGAGCCGCGCTTGAGGCGGTGGTCATCAGTTTTGGTTTGCCATGGTGGTGGCGAAGGTGGTCATTATTTTACGGCGCAGGTGGCGTAGATATGGCGGCAGATGCTGCAGGTCATACTTCGGTACCCCTATGCTGGGGTTGACTTCCGGGAGGACCTGGACATGGTGCTACCTCCTGGGGAGGTTTTTGACCATCGAGGTATGTTGATTATTGTGTATGTTGTGATTTATGTTATTTTTTGATATACCAGTTCATATGTGATATAGACGCTGATATGATCGTGTGTTTGTTTGTTTTTGTGCATGTGCAGATTTGGCACCTCGGGGGCGTGAGGTGGAGTTGCAGCGAGCGCCGGTTCAGTGAGAGCCGGAGGGATTGCCGCGTGGAGAGAGGCGTCAGCGGGCTGAGGCCACGGGGCGCCGAGAAGATCCCAAGAGACTGGCGAGGAGGCACCGATACAATGACCCTGGCGCGGGGACATCACATGCTCCTTCGACGGCAGGCAGAGTAGATTTTGATGATATATGCCGTCGTCTAGAGACGGTGTTACAGGACGTGCCTGAGGGCGTGTGGATCCATATCCAGGACGAGGAGTTCCTGGAGCAGTGCATAGGGTTACCGCCACCATGGCGGGGTATAGTGCGACGAGCAGCTGTGCTCGCTGCGATGACTAGTGGACGCCTGCCGCCGGGGCAGGGGGGTCCTGTGGATGCTCCACCACCACTGCCTGGGGCAGGTGGGGATGGGCCACCACCGCCTCCTGAGGGAGGAGCAGGTGGGGGTGCGATAGAGGAACCTTGATCGATGTATCATGTATATCTTTTTGTTTATAGGCTGGTGAGCCCGTTTTTGTACTGAGGTGCTGCGCTGGCCTGCGGATACATGTGTTTTTTGTATGTAAACATTCAGATAGCCTGATGGGCCGATATATATATATGAGTATACATATTTTGTGATCCTGATGTTGTCTACATGTGTTTTTTGTTGATAATGATGATGATTTCTATCTTATCTATATGCTGTGACAGGATTTATGAGATGTGTTATGTATGTGTAGCTTGATGTGATATGTGCCAATCTAACACCATGTTAGCTATTTCATCTGTTGTTTGATTCAATTGTCATGGAATATTTGTAAATGTAATGGAATCAAAATGTCGAGATAACAGTCTAACCTGCAGGTATTTGCGAAAGAGGCACGGATCATGTACACGGTATACATTGTTGAGCTGGAGAACGACTAGTTGAGAGTCGAGGAAGACGCTAAGGTGACGAATATGATGATGTTTGGCATCGGTCAAGAGGCCAATGACAGCAGTGTATTCGGCTTGGTTATTGGTTGCTGGTCCCAAACATGCCGCTTGAATGTAGCATTTCATGTGAGGGGGTGTAAAGAGCCCAAGCAGCTGAAGCGAGATTTTGTGTCCAATGGCTAGCGCCGTCGGCATAACCAATGTGGTAGGCTGGTGGAGGAAGCATCTGTCAATAGCACAAAGGATAGTTTTAGACGAGAGGGTAGGAGAAAAAAGATTAAAAACACTAAACAAGAAAAAGTAACCTAAAGTAGCATGACTACTTCTAAGCATAAAATTTCTTGAGGTATAACCCATTGACAGGTTCCTTGAGTGAGAGGCCTTCGGGGGAGGCCACGATGTAGGCGCCTTTGGTGAGGCAATGTTGGATGATGTAAGGGCCATGCCAAAGTGATTCGAATTTGCCATGGCCAAAGGTATCATGGGCGATATCATAGGCTATGATGAGGTCACCTTCTCGGAATGAACGAAGGTTGACATGGCGATCAAAGGTAGCTTTGGATCATTTTTTAGCTGCCTCGTTGTTCTGTAATGAAGATCGGCGATCTTCATCCAGTGACTCCAAGTTCAGCAAGTGCTGCTCCATTGGAGCAGTGTCAGGTAATAGCTCAATTGCGGTGTGTAGGGTGGGAATTTTACACTCGATGGGAAGAGTTGCCTCGACCCCATGGAATAAATGGAATGGCGTGAAACCCGTAGCAGTCTTTACTGTCGTTCGATAAGCCCATAGCACAGAAAATAACATATGATGCCAATTGGTTTTATGTTTATTAACCGTGCACTGTAACATGGTCTTGAGAACTTTGTTCACTACCTTGACCTGTCCGTTTGACTGAGGGTAATATGGTGAGGCAAATTCATGAGAGAAGACTAACCGAGATGAGAGTTTGACGAAGATCTCATTCTCGAAGTGTTTTCCATGGTCGGAAACGAGCTGGAGTGGTACGCCAAAATGGGATATGACATGATTAAAGAAAAAACGCGCTGCAGTGTCAGCGGTGTTGTTGAAAGTGGGCATAGCTTCGGCCCATTTGGTAAAGTAATCAACGGCGACAACAATGTATTTGTGACCAATGCTGGAGAGGGGATTACAAGTCATAAAGTCGATGCCCCATTTACAAAAAGGGCCCGTAGTAATGACAGGGTGAAGAAGAGCGGGGGGAGCTCGGGCTTTGTTGGCATAGAGATGACATTGCTCACAAAGTTTCACAACGTGAATGCAATCGTGAAACAAGGTAGGCCAAAAGTAATCGGCTCGGATAATCTTCTGAGCCGTGGATATACCTAAAAGATGTCCCCCACATGCGCCACTGTGGCAGTCGTTTAAAACTCTGTTGGCCTCGTCAATAGTCAGGCAACAACGAAGAATGGTGTCGATGCCTCGTTCATATAGGATGTTGACGATGAGGAGATAGCGGGGGGCCTGATGGCGAATGTGCCGACGATCATCTCGTGATAGGTGGTTACTGAACTTTTGAGTTCGTAGGTAGACAAGAAGGTTTCCATACCAAGGGTCATCGAAAGTGATGTAAAAGAGATGTTCGTTAGGAAAATTGGTATTGACGGGGGCACTGGTGGTGTCCGAGGGGAGGTCCGTAACAAGTTCAGCGAGAACGAGGGCCTTCTTACTCTTAGGTGTTGAAAACTTGAGGTGGTACTCCTGAAGGATAATGATCCATCGAGCGAATTTATCGTTAACTTGGCGACGACTGAGCAAGTATTGCATAGGGTTGGAATCTGCGACGACTTTTGTGGTGCGAAGCAGGATGTAATGGCGCAGTTTCTAGACTATGAGGACAACTGCAAGAGCAAGTTTCTCTTCTTGTTTATACTTCAAGGGTGGTCTTGAGAGGTTCTTACAAACTTAGTAAATGACGTGTTCATGATTGTCATCTCCGAGCTGGACGAGGACGCCAGCTACTGATACAGCTGATGCTGATACGTAGAGGATGTAGTCGCGATTATAGTCAGGTGCACTAATTAAAGGTGCGTTTGAAAGCGCTTCTTTGAGATCGTCAAACGACTATTGGGCATAATCATCCCAATGAAAGGGGATTTCGTGACATAGTAAGTGAAGGAAACCATGTGCGCGTATGGCGTAATCAGGAACAAAGCATCTGAGGAAGTTAGCTTTTCCCTGCAGACTCTGCAGTTGTCATAAATTCCGAGGAGGTGGAATTTCGGTGATGGCTTTGACTTTGAGGGGGTCCACGGTAATACCGCTTTGGGAAACAATAAAACCAAGGAGGTGCCCTGCGGTGACACAGAACACACACTTGAGAGGATTCAAGAAGATATTATATTGACGACACCATTGAAAAATGATTCATAAATCATCAAGATGTTGGGTGCGTTTCTTGGATCGAGCTGTGAGGTCGTCCAAGTAGGCGAGGATGATTTTAGCCAGATCGTGAAATATGTATGTCATCGCCCGTTGGAAGGTTGCATCGGCATTTTTTAAGCCGAAAGGCATGCACGATATGCGAAAGTACCCCACGGGGTAATGAATGCGGTTTTGTATTGATCGGCTGGGTGGATTTGAATTTGGTTATAGCCAGAGAATCCATCCATAAAGGAGAGAGCCTCGTGACCGGCACAGTCGTCGATAATTTGATCAATGAAAGGCGTTGGGAAGTTGTCTTTGGGACAAGCGTTATTGACATCACAAAAGTCTGTGCAGACGCGGATAGTGCCCTATTTCTTGTCGATGGGTACAGGGTTGGAAACCCATGAAGTGTAAGCGATGGGGTAAATAAACCCGACCGTACGTAATTTGTCAATTTCAGCTTTGATAGCCGCGGCCTTGGATGGGTGTAGCGGTCGCTATTTCTGGCGAACGGGTGTGATGTCAGGCCAGGTGTCGACGTGATGTTCGACAATAGATGGGTCGAGGCTAGGCATCTCCATGTATGACCAGGCGAAGATATCCCTGTATTCTTGGAAGAGGGCTTTGTATGTGGAAATTTCCTGAGGAGTGCAAGCAGCTCCAATGATGATTTCTTCGATGACGCCATTTTTAATGGAAATGTCGATTTTGATGGTGGGGGAAATGTTAGCCCTGTTACCTTCTTCAAAAGCATCAGGGGCAGGAATGGGATTGTTGAACCAATCGATAGTCCCTGGTGGGATAAAATCCTTGGTTTCGACCGCGTAAATGGGGTTTTGGTGAGGAGGCATGACGGCCTCCAGTGGAGAGAAGAGGGCACGATGATGTAGCGCATCCCAGGGAGAGTCTGGGCGGTTGAGCTCTTCTAGTATTTCCTCATCACATAGGAAACGCCGGGAATACAAGGGGTCATGAGGAGTGATCGCAGTGATAGTGTGATTGCCCCCTGATGAAGAAACAGGGGGAGCCATGTGAGGCGAGGCTGCGGGTTCACTCGACATGAACCAGATATTGAAGAACTGAGGGTACCCGTGGTGGTTGGATGGATAGTCTCCATAGAGGAATGAGCAGGAGAGTTGGGAGGATTGCGGGGTAAATCCTCAGAGACGTCATTTAAGAACCATGGAGGCGTTGGGAGTACCTCGGGCTCTGGAGAAATGACATGAAGATCCTCAAGGGACGAAGTAATGTCAATTATCACCTCAGCAGATTGGTGACGCAGGGCTAATTGACGTTGCCTGTATGCAAGGATCATAGGACATTGGTATGTAAAATGAGCTAACAAATCGCAGAGAGCACAAGGGCATCTCATACGTTCATTGACTGACGTGGTGACATAGCGAATGTCAGTGACTTTTGTTGTAGAGGACGTAGCAGGGCGTGGGTTGTTCTGGAAGTTCTGGCGTACGGCCGCTAATGTTTGTCGAAAGCGTGGTAGTGCTGGGCAATGATGAGTGTAATGGCCATATTCTGAACATATAGCACACGCAAATTTGGTCCTCAACCCTTTACTACTGGAAGGATTGGTGGTAGCAGTACTTGCAGTAGTGACGGGTGTTGGTGGAGTGGGATTGGGGGGAATCAAATTCCGTAATTCAGGTAGTGATGGGCAATTGTTGGTTTGCTGGCCCTCTTTCTCGCATAGTGTGCAAGGTGGTGGGATGTGTGGGGGACGGGGAACGATGGGCTCCTTCTGCTTCCTCCTGCCCCCAGCTGTAGCAGGGGGGGTAGTGAGTGGGGGAGGAACGGGGGTAAGAATGGGAACTGTCATGGGAAGTCCTTCCTGTGGTCGAGGGACCATCTCTGGTGGGTGTAAATACCAAACTGGGATCGCTAACACCATATTAGGTAGTGTGAGCGTTGCGGCTACCTGAAAAGCTTCGATACCTGGTGGAGGGTAAAAGAAGGGAATTTGGGTGAGGGGTTGGGGGAGTCTTTCCCAAGCGGGACTATTCCCCTGAGTGGATGTGGATTCGTGGAGGTCAACGAGTGCGCAGGAGGCTCCGTCTGGAGTGGTTCTGCGACTATTGAGACATCAGGAATGATTGAAGCCTCCTGAGGAGGGCGAGAATCCTCCGTGTGAGTTTTGTTAGATGAAACAACGCATACTTGATTAGGGGGAAGGAGTGGTGGTGCTCCATGGTATGTCTCTAATAAGGATGGATCTTTGAAAATTCCAGGACCCATCTCTACAAGTGGGTATGTGTCGTGGTTGGTGTGGATGAGAGGAAGAATGTTATCAAGATTGGCAGATGGGTTTGGCTCATAATGTGAGACTTGGTCGATGGTCACAATCTTTCCGTTGTGAGGGAACATGATTGTCCGAAAGACGGATGATGCCACTACCTTCATAGAATACATGTAGCTACGTCCGAACAAGATATTGTAATCGAGTGTGACGTCGATAACTTCGATATCAATGAGAATGGTTTTTCCTCCGAGCTCAACGGGGACATTTTGGAAGAGCCCTTCAGGAGATGAGGGTCGTCCGTCATAGGCTCGTAATGTGATGGCAGATGGTATGAATTCTGGGGAACCAAGATATTGTTTTTGACATGATGCATGTAGATGCTCCTTCATCAATGATACACCGATGGACGGTGATGTTTCGTATTTTTACTGGTACTTGAATAGAGACTGCAGCGGGAAGATGAGGTTCGCAACTATCAAGGTCAAAGGTGATGAGTCGAGTATCAATAGGGTCGACTGCCCCCAAGGAGGAAAGTAGAGATTTCCGTTGTGTAGGAAAAGTCTGGAGGACTTCCAAGACTGACATGGCAGCCTGTGATTGTTCTAAGTCATCTACCAAACTATAGTTGTGAGCTGCCCTAGCCTATGGATTGTGGACATTCCTGCGCAAGGGAATGCGAGGGATGCAAAGTGGTGGTTCGGTGGAAGGGCGAGGGATTACCAATGGGGGTCCCGTTGGTGTAGGGTTTGTCTCTGGAGAGATAGGAGTAGACTGAGCTGGATACTGATGATTCCGTGTTTGCAGAAGGATTTCTTCCTCACTAGTGAGGAGAATGGTACGCTCTGCTGGATTGTTAGGGTTGTGGTATTGTCCCACCTGAGGTGGGGGATGCAGTGCATCGTGTTGGGTGTTTATCACACCTTGATGTGGAATAGGATTTTGCAGTACGGAGGGAGGGGGTTGTTGTACATACTGTTGTGATGCTTGTTGAGGGGCAGTTTGTGCAGGGGTAGGGGGGAGACTACCCGAGTCTTTCAACCATTTGAAATCAGTGATCTGGGGGCAATGGTGAGTGTAATGTCTGAACTCGCCACAAAGAGCACAAGGGTGGATGGTTTTAACATTATTTCTCCCTTGGCGTTTGTTGTTATTGCCCCCTTGGGGGTTTTGGTTCCCGTGGTTCTGGTTTCCCCCAGGTGGTTGGTGCTGTGGGGGTTGATTCCCGCCTTGACCAGGATTGTTGTTATTCCTATTCTTTCCTTTCTTCCTGGTATTGTTCGATGGATGAGTTGGGTTGGCTGTATTCAATTATTCAAAATTATGGTACTGTTGAGCAGCGGAAAGTTGAACAAAATTTACCCCCGCATGCGGATGTGGGGGAGCCATGGGTTGTGGAGGACCAGGAAAGGGGAAGTATGGATTTTGTGGTGGTACCGATCCATAAGGCACATAGGGAGGCAGAGTTCTTTCACTAGTACTATAAGCTGATGTTGAGGGAGTACCACTGCTTGTGGGAATAGGTGGATGTATGGGAGGTGCTGATGGTGGTCCACTGATGGGTGGAGGTATAGCAACAGGGTATGGTTGTTGATAAGTGGGCGAGGGGTAATAAGGAGTTCCCCCATATACCGGCGGGTAATGAGATGTTCCATACATCGGTGGTGGTTGGGGTTGTGGACCACGGTGTGTGGTGGCACCTATTAGTCCGTCTACTGAATGAGACATCCCAGGTTTGTCTTGGACAAATGGCATAGGTTTGGGAAGATCAGGAAGTACTGTGTATAAGTATCCTAACTGTGCGTAGATTAGGTCATACTGTTGGGCCTTACTGATGGCTTCCTCTTCAGATTGAGGGAAGGTGGAAGCGACATCCTTTCCAAGGAGAGCGACAAGTAATCTAAGAAACCAGTCGAGACACTGTTGCTTCATGGTTTCTGCTTTACACAAACTACGTCGCCTACGCCACTCATGAATGTGGTCAGCGATGTGGGTGGCTGAGGTCTGTTTGAAGTTAGACAGTAGTTCTAGACCATTGTCATCGTGGATGGGTAATTGGAGAAAGGTTAAGAAGGCTTTGGCCAATGACTCAAAGGTTGTATGGGACCCTGATTTTTCTTTGACATACCATTTGGCTGATGGGCCAGTAAGTGTGCATTGAAATAATCGCAGTCTGACGGAGTCATCCATAATGCTATTGGAAGAGCACCATAGATGAAAGTTCATGACATGGTTGGCAGGGTCATCTCCTACCTTGCCCTCAAATTTTGGTATGTCTGAAGGAAGTTTGGTTGGCATTGCAAGCCATGTGGCGTCATGCAATATAGGATCATTCGTGAGTTTGGTGAGATCCGGTATGTTGAGAGAGGCCAAATATGGCATCTATAGTGGAGTGGGAGGATTAATTCCAGCCATAGTGTGTTGTGAACCTGACCCTTGATGGGGACTAGGTGGGTTGGTGCTCCCTCCTTGAGAGGAAGTGGGTCCCCCGCTTCCGTGTAAAGGAGAGCGAGTGAATGGATGACCTTGGGAAGTTGACCCAAGTAATGTAGAACCAAGAAAAGCTGATCCCAAGATGGTAGCACTCGCAGGAGTGTGTGAAGGAGGTATCGATGAGCGGGTATGACTAGATACTCCCCCTAATATAGGAGGGAGGTTGAGCAAGTGTTGTGAACGATGGGGGTTCTGTGGTTCCCCTATAATGTCAGACTAGTTGTGTGAATGTGTGCACAAAGTGGTGAGAGAAATATAGAACAAGAGTCTTTGCTGTGATTGTTTTACACAATATATATATCAAAGTCAAACTGTAATCAGATGTGCATCATACATAAATGAAAAAGAACCATATATGTGGGTAAGAGGGTTTTGTCTGCGTGGGGGAATCAAAAGAAAGCAAATGCTCGTGTCCTAGAAGACATAACGTCCTTCTTCTCAAATAGCACTGAACCTTCCAATAGCTCTCAACAGTGGGGTCTGAAGTCACCGGAAGAGACACTAGTGAAGGATGAAGTAATTGGTTATAATGAGGGGTAGAGGGGGCATATCCCGAAAGAGCTGGCG
>JZKD02S1112372.1:653538-664268 GCA_000966675.3 Picea glauca | reverse complement strand
ATCTAAGAATCCTGGATTACATTACAAATAACACTTGCAACAGGAAAGAACAGCTACTCTGCAACCAGAGAATAGGACCCTTACTCTCAAACAAAGACTTTAGTACTAACACTCTATCATGAAAGCAGTAATGCAGAAGACAGTTAACGCTATCTAGTAGAGAACAAGGCCATACGACTCCTTCCTGTCTAAGCAGTAACTTTTAGCCCTATTTCTGATTAGCACACTTGTGAAAGGTAGTTGAATTTTACAGAGAACGGGATAGTCCAATTCCTTCCTTTCTAAGCAGGAACCCTTAACCCAGCTTCTGGCTAGCACACTTGCAAAAGTAATGGCAATCTACAGAGAACAGGATGTTCCAATTCCTTCCTTTCTGAGCAGGAACCCTTTAACCCAGTTTTTGGCTAACACACTTGCAGAAGTAATGGAGATCTACAGAGAACAGGATGTTCCAATTCCTTCCTTTCTGAGCAGGAACCCTTAACCCAGTTTCTAGCTAACACACTTGCAGAAATAAATGAAGTCTACAGAGGGTAGGATGTTCTGATTCCTTCCTTTCTGAGCAAGAACCCTTAACCCAATCTCTAGATAGCACACTTGCAAAAGGAATCGAAATCTACAGAGCACTGGACGTTCTGATCCCTTCCTTTTTGAGAAGGAACCCTTTACCCAATCTCTGGCTAGCACCATAGCATCATCACACAAGATTGCTAATGAAAAGAATCAATAAACTAAGATAGAGTTCAGTAGTGTTTCAGCAAAACGGAATTCATTAAAGATAGTGTTTCAGCAAACAAAAGTTAATTAAACAGGAATTGAACAAACACACTTCTAAAACTAACGGGTGAATCTTGTGATGAAGGTGGGCCCTCCCTTCTCACAAGATTCCCCTGAAATGGAAAATCTTAGAGACGGATGCTCAAAACAGTTCTCTATTCATCTGTCAAAATATCATATTACAGTCTGAGAAATAAAGTGCGTCCCTCGCTCTGAAGCGTTTCAATACATAAAAACTTGATTGCTCGAATGATGATTTCCTCTTATTTAAAGAGGAAATCCCTTCGATACAATAATTACAATGCATATATCAGTCCTATCCTTAGTCAGATCTACTTTCTAAACCAGCATAGAATGTCCTAATTTCACGCAACAGAATGCTATTACAGGAGCTGGATGAGGTATTGCTGTTAAAACTGGTGTAACAACTTCTTCTCGTTGCTACTGATGCTGTTTCAGCATCGCAATTCACAGGCTGTTTCAGCCACGTGAATTGTGCTCTGACTGTGTCGGCTTTCTTGTGTAGGAATGACGGTTAGAGCTTTGTTGACCGCTGACTGTAACGGCTTCTTTGTGTTTTAGCATCGTCGGTCCTGGCGGTTTCCTCTGTGTTTCAACATCTGCAACTCTGGACTGTGTAACAGCTCCGTGTCTCGGCATCTGCGACCTTGGACTGTATAGCAGCTCTGTGTCTCAGCATTTGCGACCTCGGACTGTATAGCAGCTCCGTGTTTCAGCATCAGTTCTGTGTTTCAACAACGGCGACCTTGGACAGTTCTGTGTTTCAGCATAGGCCTCAAATGCTAATCTACAGTTTTGAACACTTAATGCATTTCTAATCAATAGTCAAGTACGAGAGTAATGTAAAATATTATGCAAAACAGATTAAACGTATAGTAATGAGAAGGGACGTTGTATACCTTTGGAATGATCAGATAAAGTGATAGTATGGGTTCAAATATAGGTAATCAAGAGTATAATAGTGGCAAAAAGTATAGGCAAAAAGGTGCATAGTGTGGTCCTAACATCCCCCCAAGCTCAAGGTGTTGCATGTCCTCAGACAACTCACTCTGAATCAGAGGCTTGATACCGACTCTGATCATGTAAGTTACTCAAGCTGTAACTCTGGGAGGTACTGTCCGTTGGCGTTCTGAACCCTTGGTCCTGCTGCAATCTTTGTCATGCTACTATTTCTGCCTTCTTAGACAGCTTATAACTGACTTGATACCTTTCTATTGGCAACCAGATAATGGGAAAATAAAACTTTCACCCTATCCAGTTTTCAGCACAATGTCTAACACACTGGATATAGCTGGGTATCTTCGAAATTGCTACTTCTAAATTGGCAGGACCAAAAGGATTGTGCTATTGTCTCTTTTCCATGGATTCCTGCCAAAACAGGTTATTAGCCTAGAGGGCAGAAATCTCTATGGATCTGATGATGTGTTCACAATCCTGGAGCACTTCTGATTGTAGTTGCTGGACATGTTCAATGACTCCTAGTTTCTTTAAGAACTCATAATATTCTCTGACAAAGGTGGCTACCTTCTGAGGTTCTGGTCTAATCCAGAGGAGGCGATTTTCTTCATTGTGTTTGGCAGCCAAAAAGTCATCTTGCCAAATAATTTGATTAAGGAGAAAGGAGGTAAATGCTCGAATTTGAATGTCCCCAACAAGAGGTTGGAGGTTCAACAACCTATTTTCTGGAATAGTCTCATTATGAAAGTATGCCTCACAAAGGAGGTGTTGATCCCTGGTAGAGGCAGCTACAAAAGTTTTGATAAAATCTACTGACTGTATGAATGCATGGGGTTTACCTTCTAGAATGGATTTGATCTGAAAGAATGTGAGTCTCTCCACCAGGAATAAGGAATAGTTACAAGATGGCTTCCTTGTGGCCAGTAGCTTTTGCACCAAATCAAAGACCAGGACAAATCTGCCTTTCATTTCTTTGTTCTTCTTCTTAAGCTCACGAGCTTCTTCACGTATCTTCTCTAGAGCTGCCCAATTTGAAAAAGTGTGATTGATCCAGGTTTGTTTGTGCACTTGCAAGTTTTTGTCCTGAGTTTCGGCATATTCCTTCTTCCATTTCTGTATTTCTTCCTGCTCATCCCATAGCTGGGAAATCTGAGTTTCAGCATGGGAGGTAGTGGGATGAGACAAAGTTTGAGTAGATTGTTCCCTGGAAGTGGAGAGATTGATCAGGTTGGGAGGTGTAAACTCCTCCAGCGGCACGGTCTGTACTACCTTGTTAACAAAGGTAGGGGCCTCTTTTGTTGCAATGCCTGGCTCAGTCTTTAGCTTAGGAGGGCCTGCTGGTTCTTGTGTTGCAGCAGGTTTAGTTTTGAGCTTAGAAGGGCCTGCTGGTTCTTGTGTTGCAGCAGGTTCTTCCTTGGCTACAAAAGGTGAAGGGATAGGGGCTGCTCCTGGCACTAGGACCTGAACTACCTTATAGCCTACTTGGTAGTAAATATCTCCACATTGGCAACACATATATTCTTTACACAAGCTCTCTGTAGTCTGCTTTGACAAGGTTGTTGTTCATTCTAAGGTGTACCAATTTAATTCTGTTTCATATGCTTCCTTTGCCCTGGCTAATTCTTGCTGATATGCTTCCAATTGAGACTTTAAAAACTCATTTTCTTCCAAGACATCGGCCATTGTAGGTACAGATTTAGAGATGACTGGTTCTTATGTGGCAGTCATACCCTCATGAGCTGGTTCTTGTGGGGCAACTACAGGAATGGCAACTGATGCTTGTGTTTCAGCCTCTTGGTGCAAGGAGAGTAGTGTTTCAACACCTTCAACTTCTGATTCCTGCATCTCAATGTCAATGTCAACGGCTGGTTCTTGTGTTTCAGCTGGAGCACCTGGGGTCTCTAATTTCTGTATGTCAATTTCTGTGTCAGTGGCTGATTCTTGTGTTTCAGCCACTTCATTTGAAACAAATGATGTCTGGGCATCTGGTTGCTGTAACTCCATGTCAATATCAGTGGCTGGTTCTTGTGTTTCAGCCGTAGCTGTTGCTTGTGCCTCAGCTATGGCTGGTTCTTGTGTTTCAGCCACTGAGTGGGTAGCTTTTTCAGCTACTTTATTTGAGACGAATGGTGTTACAGTATCTTGGGAAGCTGGTTCTTATGTTTCAGCGCCCATGCCTGGAATAGGTAAAGATCCCGAAGTTGGAAGAGTTGGAGGTGGACGGGGTATTAGTCGAATTGGTGGGGGATCTAGGGTGGTGGTCATAATGGGTTGCCTCATTGAGGCTCTTGTTTGCTTTTTTCATAAGAAGGGTGGAAAGGGGGCAATATGTTTTCATTTTCGTGGAGGTCTTTCGTTAATGATGGGGCAGGCGACATTTTCTAGTTCAGAGTCATCACTGAGAATGTGAAGGGTAGGAGTGGATGACTCTGGTAGGGTATGTGGTGGATTGACTGGACTAGTTGGTTCTGTGGGCGGGATATGGGGTACTTCGGGAATGTCTGGGGGGTTTTGTTGTTGCTGCTCCTGGGGAATTTCAGCAGTTGGTTGAGGGTTTATAGGTGGGTTATTTACTGGGGGGTTTTGCTGGGCAAAACCCCTTTGAATGAGTAATTGGACAAGGCGATGGTGGGTAAGTGACCAGGTTGGATCTTTTTCCTTTCGACAGTAATGTGCCATATTCTTTAAACAGCCTAGCAAATAATAGGGAAGATTGACCCGTCTGTTATGTCTTAAATGAGAAAGCAAAAGGAAGTTGTGCCGATAGACTACCTGATAGCGACCTTCGCAGGTCAGGTAGTGCTTGATGAATCTGGCGACTCCCGACCATGGAGGTGGCAGTGAACTGAGCTGAACGCCTCTACCTTTCAATACAATTCTTTCCTCAGGCAGGAAGAAGCTCTACTGGACATCCCCAATGATATGCTTTCGGCTGAACTTTCTAGTGCCGTCTCTGGGGAGGCCCGAGACTTCTGCTATGTCTTCCTCTGTTACAGATATTCGGACGCCTGCAACTACAGAATGGTCCTCTTGGAGATTTCGGGTGAACTGTAGGACTTGCTGTTCATTATACCACTGGAGTCTACGGAAGTAATTAAGCCACCCTGCCTGTTTGAAGATTTGATACGCTGTTGGATAGTGTTCAAGAAGCGCTGTGGTAGCGGGTTCATTCCTTATGACGGATCCTCCCATGGCTACTAGCTTAGTAAAATACAACGTCGAGAGTTTGTGTATCAGCTCTGGTACAAAGTGAGTTTTTCCGAGGGACTATGCAGGAATAGTGGTTAAATGCGTGAAAGGGTGGTGAATTCGGGATGGCGGTGGTGAAATCGGATGAAATGATGGTATCGCAGATTTGATGTGTACTTCCCCTCCCGTCAAGTGCGATTAGTCATAATTACACTTGAATGGTCATAATGACGTAGAATCTTTCTCATTAACTATAGTCTAACTGAATTACATAAAATTTACATACCTCACTTTACCGTTTGGTTCGTTCTGCAAATATCATGCCTGTCCGTGGTATTCCGGTCGTGACGGAGACTTTTGATGTAATAGATGAATTGTGTCGCGGGTTTGCTGACTAGAAGGAAGAAATATAATCTGCGGGTGAAAAAGCTTGTTGACAGACGATGGTGAAAGACTGGTGTTTCAGTAACAAAGAAGAACGAAACAATTTACTGGATGAAGAACTACTGAGAAATGGTGTTTCAGCATCAGAAGGAAGTGAAAAGTGCTGAACGGTGGTGTTTCAGCACCGAAAGAAAGTCGACAGTGCTGAACGGTGGTGTTTCAGCATCGGAAGAAAGTCACCAGAACTGAACAGTGGTGTTTCAGCATCGGGAAAAAATGATGAAGGGTTGCTAAGAATGGTGTTTCAGCAATGGGAAAGAAAAGGAAAAACAATAGCTGGACGGTGTTGTTTCATCGATGAAGGATGGTGAGGAGATGGCGGACTGAGTGTTTTGGGAGTGGGAAGAATGAAGAGTGCTGAAAAGTGGTGTTTCAGCATCGGGGAAGAAAAGGCGAAATAGTAGCTGGACGGTGTTGTTTCGTCGGTGAGGGATGGTGAGGAGATGGCGGACTGTAGTGTTTTGGGAGGGAGAAGAATGAAACATGCTAAACAGTGGTGTTTCAGAATCGTGAAAAATCAACAGTGCTGAACAGTGGTGTTTCAGCATCGTGAAAGCTTGTCTCTTTGAAGTAGGATCGTCCTCTCCTAGTGGTTTTGCTTCGATCAGGGATCTGCAAAAATTGACGGTAGCGTGGTACTTCTTGACAAAGATTTATTAGTAAATAAAATCTAATCTAATCTAATCTAAAGAAAAATTAAGTTAAAAGAATTAATTGTTATTAGAGGTAGGAACCCCCTCAATGAAGAGCAAATGAGCATCTGCCATGCATGTGGCTTTGAAATCTTCTTTAGAAATAGGTTGATGGTACAGACGGAGCCGATGACCATTTACAAGTAATGGAGTTCTAGAGTCATCGATTGTGAGAAGCCTTACTGTTCCATTGGGGAAAACTATGTCTATTTCGTAAGGGCCAAGCCATCTTGTACGCAGTTTCCCTTGAAATTCTTTAAACCGGGAATTATACAGTAGGGCCCAATTACCTTTTTGGAACTGCTTATTCTTGATATTTTTGTTATGCCATTGTGATCTTTGTTGTTGAATTATGGTTGTTTGCTGAATGGCATCTAGTCTTTTCTCCTCTAGTTCATTAAGCTGCTACAACCTGGATGTTTATGCATCAGTTAGATCAAGGTTGACAGCTAAAGCAGTCCTTAAAGTTTTTATCTCAAATTCCACAGGAAAAAAAACACTCTTTCCATAGACTAACTCATAGGGAGAGAATCCTGTAGTATTTCTCCAGGTAGTTCTGTAGGCCCATAGTGCTTCAAGGAGCCTGTAGGACCAATCCTTTCTACTTTCCTTCACTGTTTTTGTGAGAATGGCTTTTATTACTTTGTTTGTGCTTTCCACCTGTCCATTAGCTTGGGGGTGGTATGTTGTAGTCATTCTCTACTGAATATGATATTTCTGAAGGGTGGCTTTGAACCCATGAGAAGAGAAAGGAGGTCCTCCATCTGTAACTAATTCTCTTGGCATTCCAAATCTGGTGAAGATGTCTCTAAATAAGAAATCTATAACTGCCTCTTCAATTGCTCTGTGGAGTGCCTTGGCTTCCACCCATTTATTCATGTAGTCTGTGCAGACTAGTATATAAACGTTTTGATTGGATGGAGGGTTGATGGGACCTATGAAGTCTAAGGCCCATCTTTCAAATGGTTCAAGTACTACCTGGGGGTTTAATGGCATTTCATCTCTATGATTTGGTTGGCCTACTCTTTGGCAGCTATCACAGGCCTTGACATATTTCTTTGCATCCTTGAAGAGTGAAGGCCAATAGTATCCCATCCTGAGAATTTTATGGGCTGTCCTCTTATCAGAAAAATGCCCTCCACAACGACCATCATGACAAGCTTTCAATAGATCATAAACCTCATCTTCTCTAATACACCTTCGAATCTCTTGATCAGGTCCTGTATGGAAAAGATACCCATTTATCCAACTATACCGAGCACTTTGATGAATAATGCTTTTCTTCTCTCGGTAGGATAGGTGTGATGGTAACTTCCCTGCAACCAAGTAATTAGCAATATCTGCATACCAAGGTGAGTGAGCAGAAACTGCAAATAGATATTCATCAGGAAAGGAATCATCCACTGGGGAATCATCATTAATTGTCAGTCAAGAAAGGAAATCAACAACTACATTCTCTTTTCCTGGCCTATCTACAATTGTAATATCAAATTCTTGCAATAACAGCAGCCATCTGGTGACTCTAGCATTTGTGATGGGTTTATTCATTAAGTACTTGATAGCGGAGTGATCAGTGTGGACAAAAGTAGAATAGCCAGTAATGTAATGTCTAAATTTATTAATTGCATAAATAACTACTAAAAATTCCTTCTCGGTGACTGTATAATTGAGTTCAGCAGGGGTCATATTCTTGCTGATGAAATATATAGCATAAGGGAGATGATCTTCTTCATGTCCCAAAATAGCTCCTATAGCAGTATCTAAAGCATCAGAGGATATGTGAAAGGGAAGTGTCCAATCAGGTCCTCTAAGGATAGGGGCTGTAAATAACTGATGCTTGAGTGTATTAAATGCTTCTTGACAAAAATTAGTCCATTTGAATTCAACATTTTTCATCAGCAAAACAAACAGGGGAGAGGCTATCTTGGAAAAATTCTTAATAAATCTTCTGTAGTATCCAGCATGCCCTAGAAAGCTTCTTACCTCTTTTTGAGTTTTGGGAGTAGGAAGGTCCTTAATGACTTGTATTTTGGATCGGTCTACCTGAATTCCTTGAGATGAGATAAAATGTCCAAGCACTATACCTTTACTCATCATCATATGGCATTTTTCTGTGCTTAAAGAAAGTTGAGCTCATATACATCGTTTAAGTACCTTCTCAAGGTTTTCCAGTGCTTCCTGAAAAGAAACACCATAAGGAGTAAAGTCATCCATAAAAATTTCCATAGAGTCATTAAGCATATCAGAAAAAATTCCTAAAACTGCCCTTTGGAAGGTTGCTGGTGCGTTACATAGTACAAATGGGAGGACTCTATAAGCAAAGGTTCCCCAAGGGCCGGTAAAGGTGGTTTTATCTTGATCTTGAGGTGCAATTTTAATCTGGTTATACAAACCATCTAAAAATGAGAAAAATTTCTTCCCTGCCAAATTATCTAGCACTTGATCAATGAATGGTAGTGGAAAGTGATCTTTTTGAGTGGCTTTATTTAAAGCTCTGTAATCCACACACACTCTCCATTTCCCGTTCTTTTTAGGAACTATTACCAACGGGGACACCCATTCACTGTCTAATATCGGATAGATAAACCCTGCATTAAGCAATTTTTGAAGTTCCTCCTTGAGAATTTCTCTTAAATTTGGGTTCATTCATCGCTGAGGTTGACAGATTGGTCGACAATATTCCTTAATATATATTCTATGAGTACATAATTCAGGGGAGATTCCCTTCATGTCTGTGTAATCCCATGTGAATGCTTCTTTGTTTTCCCGAAGTAACTTCATTAGCTGTTGTGTTTCAGCATCTGTTAAATGAGGGTTTATATTTAATGTTTTGCCAGGTTCAATTTCGATCGGTATGCTTTTGGAGGAGATGGTTTTAGGTGTTTGAGGTGGGCTTTCTGAATTGAGGTTTACTTGATTATCAGACTCCAACAGCGCATTTAATTGATTGTACGTTTCTAGAGTTACAGAGGAAGGTTCACAAATAAAATTGTTGATTATTTCATCCTCGGTGGAGTCTTTCAGACTTAAAGCTTGTCCGATAGTGAGAAGCGGTTGAGTAGGTTGGTCCTCAAAATCTACCCACACGGAATTATCATTATTAACCAGGGGTGTAGCATGAGGATAGAGGGTCAGCTGCTTAGTTTCATAACTGTTTGAAATTGTCATTGATCCTGATCTACAGCTGATAAAAGCATCTGCTGTGGCCAGCCAGGGTCTACCCAAAATTAGAGGGTGACCCCCCAACTTTGTTTTGGGCTGTAACACTGTAAAATCAACAGGGTAATTCCAGGATTCTACAGAGATGCTGAGGTCTTCAATGACTCCTTCAAGTTTAATTGTGGATCGGTCAGCCAGTTCTAGGATAGTTGGGGTATCTCTAACTTGATCTTGTAATTGTAGCAATTGTAAGGTTTCCAAAGTCATGATATTGATGGCTGCACCTAGGTCTACCAGGACTTGAGGGATGATCGTTTTTCCAACTTGTACTGTAACAGTAGGGTGGCCAGGATCACCATATTTGACTGGGGGAGTCTTGCCTGACATTAGTGCAGACAGATCTCCCATAACATGGACTGTAAGGGGATCCTTAGTTTTCCTACCAGGATTTTTGACACAGATATCTCGCATTGTCCTAGCATAGCTAGGTACGTCACGGAGTGCTTGTAGTAGAGGAATTTTGACATATAAATTTTGCAATTCCCCTAGAAGATTAAAGGCTGGTGGTTCAGGCATTTTAGTTAAGGATGAACGCTCAGGAAATGGTGGTGTTGCTGTTTCAGCAACATTGTTAGAGGATGATTGTACCTTTTCAGGTACATCATGATCTTGTGTTTCCTCTTTGTCAGGAGAGGTAACATCAACTATGGTAGGTTCTACTACCCTCCCTGATCGAAGATGTATATCGTTACATTGTGCAGGGAGGAGAGAAAGTGTGGGCTGATTATAAATGTCAATGCACTACACAGCTTTATTATTCGGGTTGGGGTTAGGTTGAATAGGTAGCTGGGGTCTCATCGTTTGGTTATTTGGAGGAGTTCCTACTGGTAAGGAGAGTGGTTGAGGTAATTGAGGTAGTTTATTTTGAAAGGCAGGTTGTTGTCCTCTCCAATTTTGATTCCACTGATTTTGATATGGCTTTTGTTGTTGTGGAGGCCAAGGGGTCCATGTTGAGGGATCAACAAAGGGTGGGTTATTTTGCTGCATGGGTGGGTAAGTTTGCTGCATGGGTGGGTAAGTTTGTTGCATGGGTGGGTAAGTTTGTTGCATGGATGGGTAGTTCATTTGATTAGTGTACTGCATCTGATTGTAGGGATAGCTCATTTGATTGAAAGAAGAGTAATTGTTCCAACGATTAGAAGATGCAAATGGCATGTTAGAGTTCATACCTTGTCCTCGCGGTTGCCATTGCCTCCTCTGTGTCATTAGGTAGACAGCTTCAGCTTGTTCGTCCGTTGGTTGTAATGCTGCCTTGATCCCTGGTAAAGATGGACAATTTTGGGTATCATGATCTTTGTCACAGATAGTGCAGATTAGCTTTCTGTCCAGTGGACATTCTCTCTTTGGGTGCTTATCTCTGCATTGAGGACAAAAGATAGACAAGGCTGCTTCTACTTCTGCTTGCTTTTTCTTAATCTGCAGGGTATCCAT
>JZKD02S1112372.1:635880-653488 GCA_000966675.3 Picea glauca | reverse complement strand
TTGACAATTTCATCATATGATTCCTTGGATATGTCCCCTTTCCCAAGCATGTTCAGCATGTCCAGAGAGTCATCCCTTACCCCTTTTAATAAAATAGTTTTGAGAATATCCTTACTTACATTGGGATGACTAGATCTTTGTAGATTGTATTGTATCCTTTCTACAAAGTCCTTCAAATTCTCGTCTTCTTTCTGCATCATTTTGAATAGCTCCTCCCTCTTCTGTCTTGTTCGGCAGTAGTCTTGGTACTTGTTCAGGAATTTCTGTTTTATTTGGTCCCATGTTGTGATTACATGGCCTCTGAGACTCATAAACCATCTTAGTGCATTCCCTTTTAGGGTTGCTGGAAATAGCTTCAGTTTCTGAGCATCAGAAGTGTAATCATAACTCCTACATAATATATCGAACTCAAACAGAAATTCATCAGGATCCTCCGAAGATAAACCATGAAAATTAGGCAATGCTGAGAGTGGAATGTTTTTCATGGGGGATGCTCCTCTAGGGATATCACCGATGGGAAATCCTAATGTAGAGAAAGAATTTTCATCTTTTACCTCTGCCTGTTCCTCGTGATACAGTCCCTCATTGTACTCATCCATGTTTTCCTCTGTCTGCTCTCCTGCTGCACTTTCTCTGTCCTCAATGTCTCCTACTGGCTTCTGGACTATCTCAGGGCTCCAAACTTCTTTCCCTGTTCCAAAAATTGCTTGAAATGAAGGCTGGGAGTTCTGTTGAAAGTTTGGTCGTTGAGCAGCAGATTCAGACTTTGATAAAATTTCATCAATGTAGGTCTTTCTTCCTCCTTTTCCTTTTCCCTTTCCACCTGTAGGGTTAGTGTTTTTGGGGTATTTCATGCATTCTTTTTATCTAAAGAAAAGAAATCATAAGTGCTTTTGAAATCTATAGCTATCTTCCCCGGCAACGGCGCCAAAATGTTGGTCACTATAATTGCTTGATTGATTCAAACAACCTAGTGAAACATAAATTATCAACCTAGGGAAGTCTTTTGTTTCAAAGATAACCACGCACTATATATGCTCAATTCCAAAAGCAACTTACAGTTGTAGTAAAAGAAACTATACTAATCACACTTGCTTGAATATACTAAAGTTTTGAATTAAATCACAAGAAAGAAGCTTTCCTATTGCATATCTTTAAAGATTAATCTAAGAATCCTAGATTACATTACAAATAACACTTGCAACAGGAAAGAACAACTACTCTGCAACCAGAGAACAGGACCCTTACTCTCAAACAGAGACTTCAGTACTAACACTCTTTCATGAAAGCAGTAATGCAGAATACAGTTAACTCTATCTAGCAGAGAACAAGGCCATCCAACTCCTTCCTTTCTAAGCAGGAACTTTTAGCCCTATTTCTGATTAGCACACTTGTGAAAGGTAGTTGAATTTTACAGAGAACGGGATAGTCTGATTCCTTCCTTTCTAAGCAGGAACCCTTAACCCATCTTATGGCTAGCACACTTGCAGAAGTAATGGCAATCTACAGAGAACAGGATGTTCCAATTCCTTCCTTTCTGAGTAGGAACCCTTTAACCCAATTTCTGGCTAACACACTTGCAGAAGTAATGGAGATCTACAGAGAACAGGATGTTCCAATTCCTTCCTTTCTGAGCAGGAACCCTTAACCCAGTTTCTGGCTAACACACTTGCAGAAATAAATGAAGTCTACAGAGGGTAGGATGTTCTGATTCCTTCCTTTCTGAGAAGGAACCCTTAACCCAATCTCTAGATAGCACACTTGCAAAAGGAATCGAAATCTACAGAGCACTGGACGTTCTGATCCCTTCCTTTTTGATCAAGAACCCTTTACCCAATCTCTGGCTAGCACCATAACATCATCACACAAGATTGCTAATGAAAAGAATCAATAAACTAAGACAGAGTTCAGTAGTGTTTCAACAAAACAGAATTCATTAAAGATAGTGTTTCAGCAAACAAAAGTTAATTAAACGGTAATTGAAAAAACACACTTCTAAAACTAACGGGTGAATCTTGTGATGAAGGTGGGCCCTCCCTTCTCACAAGATTCCCCTGAAACGGAAAAGCTTAGAGACTGATGCTCAAAACAGTTCTCTATTCATCTGTCAAAATATCATATTACAGTCTGAGAAATAAAGTGCGTCCCTCTCTCTGAAGCGTTTCAATACATAAAAACTTGATGCCTCGAATGATGATTTCCTCTTATTTAAAGAGGAAATCCCTTCGATACAATAATTACAATGCATATCTCAGTCCTATCCTTAGTCGGATCTACTTTCTAAACCAGCATAGGATGTCCTAATTTCACGCAACAAAATGCTATTACAGGAGCTGGATGAGGTATTGCTGTTACAGCTGGTGTAACAGCTTCTTCTCGTTGCTGCTGATGTTGTTTCAGCATCGCAATTCGCGGGCTATTTCAGCCACGTGAATTGCGCTCTGATTGTGTTGGCTTTCTTGTGTAGGAACAACGGTTAGAGATTTGTTGACCGCTGACTGTAACGGCTTTTTTGTGTTTCAGCATCGTCGGTCCTGGCGGTTTCCTCTGTGTTTCAGCATCTGCAACTCTGGACTATGTAATAGCTCCGTGTCTCGACATCTGCGACCTTGGACTGTATAGCAGCTCTGTGTCTCAGCATTTGCAACCTCGGACTGTATAGCAGCCCTGTGTTTCAGCATCAGTTCTATGTTTCAGCAACGGCGACCTTGGACAGTTCTATGTTTCATCATAGGCCTCAAATGCTAATCTGCAGTTTTGAACACTTAATTCATTTCTAATCAATAGTCAAGTACGAGAGTAATGTAAAATATTATGCAAAACAGATTAAACGTATAGTAATGAGAAGGGACGTTGTATACCTTTGGAATGATCAGATAAAGTGATAGTATGGGTTCAAATATAGGTAATCAAGAGTATAATAGTGGCAAAAAGTACAGGCAAAAAGGTGCATAGTGTGGTCCTAACAGTTCTCAGGGCAAGTCCTGTGATGTAGAAGATAAGTTAAATCCTTGTACCAAGATCCATGTCCTGGGGAGATGTATCCTACTTCATTTCACCATAGTGCCATTTCATTTTCCCACTCGGAATCTTCATTTGCTTGATCCTGGGCTTCAGCTGCGAGCTTACACAAACCTTGTCCTTTTACTAGTTTGGTAGGTTTTATATCTAGATCAAATTCCTGGACTACTTCCATCCAGTTCCCCGTTCTTTCCCCCATTTCTTGTTGGGTAAAAAGGGATCGGATTGTAGGGTGTGGCACAATCACCTTTGTGTGATTCTTGAGGATGTAAGACTTGAAATCATTTACGGCCTTATAGGCTGCGTAGGCCTGTTTGTCTATGGAAGGATAATTGAGCTCACCTCCTTGAAGATTGGTACTCATAAATGAAACTAGGGCTTCGTTGTTGTCATCATCCTTCTGATTCAAAACTGCAACTAGTGATTGGTTGGAGGCGAAAGTATAAAGGTTAAAGTCTCTATTGAAATTGGGGCTTCGCAACACTGGTGCCCGGGATATGGAAGATTTGATATTGTTGAAAGAATCTTTTCTCTCATCATCCCACTCAAATTTGACATCTTTACAAATAATATTTTGTAAGGGTTTGATGATTTTGGCAAAATCAGGAGTAAATTTTCTCACAAAATTGATTTGCCCGAAAAAGGACTGCATAGTTTTCTTGTTATGGGGCAGTGGAAGTTGAGCTATGGTTTTAATCCTTTCGGGGTCTATGTGAATCCCAACTTGAGATATAATGTGACCTAACAACTTACCTTCCTCGACACCAAAGATAGTTTTCTTGGGGTTCAGATATATACTGTATTTCGGACACCTTTCGAAAATATGAGTTAAGTGTTGCATGTGTTCTTCTCTATTCTTCGAATACACTGTTACGTCATCTAAATACACTACCACACATCTATTGATAAGTCCTTGGAAATCTGTGTCCATGGCCCTTTAGAAGGTTTCTCCTGTGTTGATTAACCCAAAAGGCATGTGTTTATAAGAGAAGGTTCCCCATTTGGTTCAGAAGGTGGTTTTTAAACTATCTTCTTCTGCAACCAATACTTGGTTGTAGCCTGAGAAACCGTCTAGTAGGGAGAAAATATCCAAGCTCGGCACGGTCTGGAAGAATTGTTCCATCGACGGGACAGGATAATTGTCCTTTTCGGAAGCTCTGTTGAGGTTTTGGAAATCCACGCATAATCGGATTTCTCCCAAATTTTTCCTCACTGGAATAAGATTTGCTACCCAGGCAGAATGCCTAACTTGGAAAATTATCTTCGCATCTCAAATATTCCTTAACTCTTGATACATGAGAGGTTCCAGGGATGGATGATACTTTTAGAGCTTTTGCTGGAAAGGTTTTATTTTGAGTTTCAATGGGATGGTGTGTTGAATAATGTGGGTGTCATACATTTTCAAATCCTTATAGGACCATGCGAGGATGTCCTGATATTGTCTAGATAATTTGAGGTAGGCTTTCCTCTCTTCCTTAGATATGGTTTTTCCAAGGTTCACATTCTTCAGGTTCTCTGGGGTTCCAAGATTTACATTTTCATGGAGGGGGCAAGAGCTACCTGTCTTTTCATTTTTTGGTCCTTTAAATCGTTCCTTCAGATCAAACATATTCTCTATATTAGCTGCCCCCCTCAAGATTATGTAAGCCTTCGGTTCTGTCCGAAGATCGATTCTTGTTGATTTCTCTTGGAACTCTTCATCATCAATAGTGAGATATTTCAAATTGTCTTGGTTGGTTAAGAATTAAATGATCTATTCATCTCCCTCAAAGAATTTCCAATTAGAAATGTTATTAGGTACCGATGGTTTGTAGAGAAGTTCTACAGTAAATCGAGAAGCTTCATAATCCTCTAGAGGCGACAGTCTGGAAGCGACTGTGGCTAAGGAGTCGGAAAGAATATTCTTTTCCCTAGGAATCTTCATGATATTGAAAGCCTCAAAGTGCTCTATTAACCTATGCACCTCCTGCTGGTAGTTCTTAAGATGAGGGGAATTGCAGTGTATAGTATTCCTTACTTGTCTCACAATAATTTCAAAGTCTCAAAAATTTCAATTCTTTGACATCTAAATCGATGGCTTTCTTTAACCCTTGTGCTATAGCTTCATACTTGGAAATGTTGTTGGTACATTCAAATTCTAGTCTACAGGATAGGAAATGATGTTTACCTTTATGGTCTATGAGGATGCACCCTACTCCTGGCCCTTCTTATGATTTAGGTCCATCAAAATAGAGGGTCCAAATGGGTGAATGACAGTCACTCCTTTCTCTTTCTTCTTTAATGTTTTGTTCTTCGATCGTTTCTCCCACAATTACTAGTGCAGAGTCTTGATAGAAGAGAGAGTCTCCCGTCGGCATCGGTGATTCTTATTGGAAAATCATTTCAGAGTTTTGGGTAAATGGAACATTATATAGGAGAGGAGCAAAGTTCCCGAAATGGGAATCAGAGGAATAATTACCCAACGCAGGAAAGTTTGTGGATGAGGGTTTGTTCGAGGTTTCTATATTAGTGACCGTATGCTTTAGATATTTCTCCCTATTGATCCTGATCATGTTATTGTATCCCTTCAGTGGTAGCCAAAGGTGTGCCCAATATGTACTAAAATATCCATTGATATTTTTAGACCAATCTCGGCTCAACAATAGCCCATATGCCTCTGGGATATCTACTACATTGACATCAATCACTTGCACAAAATTAGGATGTGTCATTATCCTGATCATCACATATTTGATTTCTCCCATAACCTTGATTTGGGTCTTATCTAACTGTATGACATGCTTATCACTTTTGAGAGGGACAACACCTAATTTATTACAAATTTCCAAGGGCATCACATTGGAGGACACCCTAGAATCTACCAAGAAATTGTGAAGGTTCCTGTTGAAGACTTCAAATGTCAGGAGGAAAGGTGGAACAAAGGGATTTTCCCTTTTATCTCCCGAATAGGTGTTCACATTCGGCTTGCTCACCAGATCGGTGGAAGACATATTTCTTTCCAGATCGCTTTTTGTCGTCGACTTTCCTACAGAGCTCAGAGCTTGTAGCAAAAAGTCTTTCTGTTGGGGAATCCTACACATTTCCATAATGGATATGTTGGCCCTTAAATTTTTCAAATCTTCAACCACATTATAATTTAGTTTGGGTGATTCCCAGGTGTGAATGATTATAGGCTTCTTCCCAAACGTGGAAGGCATTTTCGGGTGATTAGGAGTTTCCTTACTCTTCAAGACCTGGGTGGCGTCAGCATCTTTCGATCCAGGCAAACCCTTACTATGCGTCTCTATCGTCGGGGCTTTTGCAGGTCGTTCCTAGAACTCAAACATGTCACTGGAGGGCATGATCAGGTCGGGATCCCATATCAACATGGTTGTGTCTTGTGGTGGATCAATATCTTCCTGATCGACACTATTGATAGTCGAACTACTTGGTTGTTCAGCTAGGGAGACTTCATATAGGAATCGGTTGGCCATCAAATTCATGGCGTGTACCCATTGGGGGAAGTTTCTTTTGGAGTGGTTTTACTGGTGATACATGAAGAAAGAATCAGACGTGACATTCCCGAGATCAATATTTAAGTTGGTTGGGGGAGGTTCAATTTCTTTGAACAACGGGTTTCTTTTAAAGAAAGGATTATAGGGACTTTGGCCTAGGTTTCCCTCCTGTGCGCTTCTCTTCATGTCTATAATCTCATTTGATAATTTCTTAACCATGCATTGCATATCCTCTATATCCCCATTACCTTTGTCAGGAGTGTGCTCAGTCAGTTTCCTTGATTGTCTAGTTAAAAGGAGTCCTCTCCTAGGAGGGGCCTGGGTCTCTCTTTTCGCTAAATAAGCATACCCTTCCTTACATCTTTCATATGGAACTCTATCATCTTGGATTCTTCAAAATTTTCTACAAGGGTTTTCTTAGCGTCTCTTTTCACAAACATATAAATAGAAGCTGAAAGCGCATTGGCATAAACCTCAATTTGCAGTTCTTGAGTTGGTTTTTCCGCGGGATGGAATTTGTTTAAAATGGTCGTGAATCTTTGATTCAAATCTTTGACCCTCTCTTTTGGGGTCATGGTGGATGTGAACAAATCATCCATTAGGGCTCCCGTAGTAGTTTCTTCCACAAATTTGTCTAAAAAATCTTTTTGGAACTTAGTCCATCTGGTTATAGATCCTATTGGAAAATTAAAATACCATGTAGAAGCTGAATTTTCAAACATGTAGGGAAAAAGTCTGCAGACTATGTCTTCATGTTGAATGTTCATTAGCCTGATTGCAAGTATGAATTTCTTTATATGATCTTCAGGTAAACCTAAAGTCTCGGGATCATACTTGGGGAGCAACTTTTCCAGGTGCCGGGGAAGATTATGTACTCACCCGAGGACGACCACGACGTCTCCGGACAACCAAGGTTGGTGGTCCTGGAGTGAGATTTCCCTTTCTTCCCCATGATCATTATTACCTTCCATATCTTTGGAATCTGAGTTGATCTCCTCTTCTTCCAAAAAATAGTTTGGCTCGGAGATATTGCCAACTGGCATTTTGGGTATTAGATCAAGAGGTTCTTGGATTTCGGTAATCACAAAATCTATCAAGTCTTCTATGAAGTGTATGAAAACTTCTTTGGAAGTACTAACGAATGGTCTGCTTTGTTGTTTTCTTCAAGGAAGGATAGGATCTAAGGACAATGCCCCGATTTGTCGGGCGTAGACTCTAGTGATTATTCAGAACTGATTCACTTCCTCGTGAGGAAGGGCAAAAGGTATTTCAGGGTGAAAAGGTTCTTACTCAGGTTGGGGTGAGTTACCCACTTCAGGAGTACTTGGTAAGTGTGGGCTATCTGTTGAATAACTAGCCATTCATGTTGACCTTTACAAATCTGTAGGTTGTTCGAAATATTTTTTAAATTATATACTCATCCATTCATTCTCAAGCCCTCCTTCTAGCACCAATTATGTTGATGGGACTTAAATCCATTGACTCAACAACAGGAACCAAACCCGCCATCGATGCCCAATTAGACTCTATAGCATTTAAGATGGAATGGTTCTCCAGATCTTTCGATCTGGCCGATTTATCGACGGGATTTATGTTTTCTTGTGAAGGCTCTTCCTTCAGTTAAGACGATTATTTTTCTGTACTTCTCTTGGGTGGGGTTGGTATGTGAGATGTAAGCTAGTATAAACCAACTTGACAATGACAAGATAAAGTTTTAACGATTGGAAAGTGGTCGATTTTGGGATAACCCGCTTCTCAAACATGCAGACAATGATTCTATGCCAAAGGGCCTGGTATTAATACATTAACCAAAAGAGAATCCAATTAATGTCTGAGAAAACTAATTAACAGAAATAAAACACATATGTAATCAAGATCATGGTAAGAAAAATAATTCATCTACCATAACATTCATCACATAAAAACAAAACAATTTTGTCTTCATCATTAAAGCAAAGAACATCAAAACATTGTATCAGATAACTTGAAAACATAATTAATTGCTCTTACTCATTTACTGCATCATTCTTGGAACAAGATAGGAAGTAATTTTTCTCCAACTCCGATCACATACATTTGATGAAAATAGCTTGTCTTTGGTCCAGAAGGACTTCCTAGTTTATAGCAGTCTCAAAATACTTATCAACAACAAAAAAAGAAAGTGTTCTTACAATAACCATAGAACCTTGACTAATTGGTTGATGTCCCTTATTTATAATATGAAATTCAACCCAAATTAACGGCTAAGTACAATTTGAACCAAACAAAAATCACCATGTGGCATTATCATCTAACAGTTTCTTCAACAATCCACCTGAAATGTTCCTTGAAAAGGGTGACTCCTTTCATATTCAGACCATCTGATAAATAGTTCTTCACAAGTGTTGGCCCACGGTAATCTGTGTTGTTCCATTGGAGCTGCATATATCCCCCTAATGTCCGCTGCATGTGCCTGGTACTTTGTTAAACTGAAGTTCAATTGCTGAAGCATGGTTCAGGCTCTAATCAGGTGTTCTACGAACTGTTTTACTTGCCCTGAATTTTCATCGGTTATCTTTGTGAACTCTTTGATAAAAAGTAAGTCTTGTTCAGTATATAACTTGACCACTTCGCTTAGGTCGATAAACTTATCGGGGGTGTCGAACTCAGGTAGCTCGATGTACTTCATTATTTTATTGATTTTATCCCAGTGCTTATGGCATCTGGTCCATTGTCCTTGGATTTATTTATGTGGGTCTCGAGACATTTTAGCCCAGTATTCGACTGATCTCTTAATGCGATTGAGACTGCTTTTACCCACAAGCCAAATTCCATTTTATTCCTTCTCTTGGCCCTGCTAGACTGCCTAAATGTATTCAAGCCTTTCCACCGCCTGCTATGCTTTCTCAGACCATCACTCCATCTCCTTACATGTTGTGAATGCCATGAGAGTGTCCTCCTAGAATTAGGCTATATTCGAGATTAATAGGTGCCTTTCTTTCTTTAACTCATTGTAAACTCTATCAAAATCATCTTTCAGATACACAACAGTCTACATAGCTCCCTTATAGTATTCGACAAGATGGCGCAGATGTTCGAGCTCCTTCAAGGTGTTGGCTAATTCCTTTTCATCCCTCCTAGCTCTATCCTGAGCAACATCTGAAAGGGATTTTCCTACGCCGATTAGTTAAGACGCATGGTCATTTGTAGTGTTGATTAAGTTCTCCTCTATGGTAATCAATATGGATTGATCCAAAGTGATCCTTCACTTCTTTGCACTCCTTTGAACGATGGCCTTCCTCTTTTGATCATTGAAGATCGCATATATGTATGCTACCTCGTCTACCGGCTCTGGTGTATGTTGATCACCCCATGTGAGGTTGTCTCCTAGGCTACCCATGGTGTATATATGTTCAAGAGTGGGTTCTTGAACCTCATTGTTTTGTCTTGTGGGTTCGACCTCTATTTGTCGCTCATTGGGGATTTGGATATTGGGCAAAATAGAGATGTCGGGTACATGTTTGTTGCTTACTTGTCTGTCAGCTGTAGAAATGCCAATTTCCTTTTGTGATGATCCTTTCTCGGTATCCTTCGATTTAGGTTGATCATTTGGATTCGCGTTAGTTTCCAGTTCATCGAGTTTTGTTTCCTTTTGTGAGACCTGCTTGTCTTGAACCTCGAGCTTAGGGGAAGGGGTTTTCTTGGGAACTTCTTCCTCTTGGACCCGCACCAGGGTGTCATGAGCAGGATTTGGACTCTCGTCGTCACTGTATATATGTATAAGTGTGCTCAAGGGATTGGGTGCTTGTGTTTCTATTGACACCCAACCTATTTTTGGTTGAGCTGCCCCTCCTTCCAAGGGATCGATCAACGATGTTGTAGATTCAGGGTTGCCTAACTCATTGGTGTTATCAAGAACTATGGAACTAGGATCTCTTGACTCTATCAGGACGCTTTGGACGGTAGTTGAAATCATAGGTCTTATGATAAGGTATGGGTCATCTTGCATCCGCTTCATTAGTAGCTGAGTTTGTTGGTATAAAAGTGCACCCCTCTCTTGTGTATTTTGATCTTCAGGGAGATCCCTGACTTGTGTCGTGGATTTATGATGAGCTACCACAATCTCAACGTCTTCCTGGGGATCACTTATTCCTTCCTCCAATTCATATGCTACTGCTCCTGCCAGGCGTTGGCCAATTTCTTGAGTTGCCTGCTCCAAATACATTTCCTTCTCTTCATAGTTCATATCTTTAAACATGGTTCCTTGAGGATTAGCCTTCTTAGTCGCCACCTCATCCTATTGTTGATCATTTTCAGTGAAAATTTCATCTTCGAACCGGTCATGGGCATAAGGCCAATAAGATGATACCTACGACATATGCTGTAGAAAAAGGCCCTTGGGATCATGTTTGTGGAATCAGACATTTTGGATCCAAAATTACAATTGACCTAGCCCAAGTTTCTTAGCATGCACAATGTCTTTGACCATGCATAAGTCAATATGAAACCCATATGGTATTAAATCTCGCTTCTTGTCTTTTACTAAAGTTGTGCTGTATCCTTGTAGGATGGTTTGATAGAAAATTTCCCCTAACACCAACCAGTCGGGAACATAAATGGGTAATAAGTGGGGTGCCCCTGTGATGCCAAAAACCCTGATGTAGGTTTGTCTTTCATCTAAGTTCCAGTGACCAATTTTGGATATAACCTTCTCTGCTTCATCTAACAACCTAGGGCATTCTTTCTTGAAGATAAAAGAATAAATGTGTGCAATAAAATGATCACAGATAACAACATAGGATTTCTTGTACTTGTTTTCCCATAAGATGTTGAAGTATACATTGACCATGAGCTCTGAAGAGTGCCAATTCAGGTTCATCCTAGAGAAAGAGTTACTGGTGTAGATGGCATCCAGTAGATACGAGGCCATGTAGAAGGCGGGGGTATCTCCCTCCTTCGACACCTGAGTCTGTCTTATGTAGGTGCTCAGTTGTTTGGAGATGATGGCATCCCAATTGAAACTTGCACCTAAAATAGCGACTGTAAAAGACATAGGCATCCAAGCTTCTGAAAATCTAGAGTAGTCCTTCTCCCCATGTAACCTACAGAGTAGAGCCATGAGATTTATGTATGGTTCCTTGAGATTGGTTGTTGGGTACCATCCATTAGTCCCATTCGTGAATTTTTTGTCTTCCCTCCACCAAGACGCCATCATTTTGTTGGTATCATGTGACGCATAGAAACTCAGGATGAAATAAGTGCTCAATTTTATCTCAGATTCCTTGAGCTTGTAGTAACTCTGAACTTTTGATGGCAAGAAAACCCCGACACATTCGCCATTAGCATCATTAATCATACATTTTTGTGCATCAGCGTGGTCAATAAGCCACTTCATGATCTCAATGCAAGGAAAGACCAAAGACCGTCTTGCCACCATGTGCAAATAATCCGTACAAATATTTGGGAGGACATTGTCTTCAAGATTCCTTGTCTCAGGTTCGCTATGCGGGGTATATTAGAGGGGTTATTCCATCTTGATTTTCTTGACCACTTCTTCCCAGTGAGGAAAGTATGTCTTGGCTCCAATACTCGCCTCTGTATCTCCAAACGTTGGGTGCTGGACAAAGGGATCCTTCATGATCATCTTAATGATAGACACTGGCTTGGGAGGGAACTATAATTGTCTTGCAACTGTTGAGGAGGAGCCCTCTCCTACTTATGATTCTTGTAGCTTTGGTGGTCTTGGCAATTTCCTACTGGAAGGCTTCTTCAAAGGCATTGTCCCTGTAATTAAAACCCCCCGTTTAAAAATGTATACAGAGTAGCGTTGGGTGAGAACACGTAAAATGGAGCATAAAACTGTTAAGAGGACACATACCTGTAATTCTTGCTAAGATAACTATTTAATACTCACTAGAATTTGGATGCTTCCTTCAGACTGTCAGCTTTGCTCTTCTGTCTGTTCTGAATTTCCTACTGCGCAGAATGGAATCACACACAATGGCTTGAAAAGGATATAACTAGGGAGATACTACAAGTAATGAATGCCGATTCAAAATAAACCACTATCGGATTTCTGCGGATAAATCTTGACTAGTTGACGGTGAAGGCGCGAATGGAGATGCATTGTATCGACGAGTTTAATGGTTATTTTTTATTCACACACGAGTCAGTAACTAATGCATAATCCATGAATTAACTAATAATTGTAAGTGCAGCGTACCTAACACATTCAGGAGTTAACACGTCTCGTCATGTCACGTCACCTGGTGAATGGATTGGGGGTCAGCTAGTATCTATGTGTACTCCCGATACTATCCTTTTGAGAAAACTTCCGATATCAATGATATATGGGATTGGTGTTCGGGAAAAAGTTCAGGTGCACAGTTTATCAGCGGGTCATAAAATTTTGTCTTTGGAAATGTTTCGAGAGTCGGCGGTCGGCGAAGTCATTATTATATTTGTGTGGCACTTACTATTATACTTATCTGTTGAAGCTGGATGAATCGATATTCAAAAAATTCTCTGCCGAGGCTTATTCGCATAAAGAAAATATTTCATCAGCTGACGTTGATGAAGGTCGACACTCGGCTAGTTTGACTTCTCAAACGATTTTGCCATCTTTAACTTTTACCAATGTTGAAATTCAAGTAGTTGTTAAATCCCTTTTAAAGTTAAGATGATTCTTTGTTGTACATTTAAGCAAACTTTACTTAATTCAAACATGAAACACATAAGATAAGCGAAAGTATCAGTTTCATACCGAAGCGAAAACAATCAAAATGTAAAATATTGGGTGGTACCTAAAAGGAAATGGTCACATACCTTTTAGGGTGTGTTGAGTGCTCAACAAGATTTTCTTTCTATTATCACATGAACTTGTCAGAGTCTTGTGGGTTTTTGGTTTCTACCTAAGTCTGTAATTTTTCCCTGTATCTCTCCTTTTCGCAAACCAAATCTTAAGTTTTTCCCCCTTCAGCTTGCAAATCTTTCTCTGTTTTCCCTTGTTCATTTGAACAACCTGTTTTTACTTGTTACGTTACCTGAGAAGTCTCGAACCTAATATTTTTTTTTTTCTCTAAGTTTGATGCTTTCCTCTTTGTCTCAATCACTCGTCCCTTGTCTCTCCGAGCCCCCAACCAGTCGTCCAAGTCTTTGTTTATACAGGTGACAACCGCAGGCTCAAGGTGCAACACTCAGAGAGACCCATTCTAGACTCGAATCAAGAAAACAGGTGATTTCAACTCCCAACGGTTGGGATTCAATGTGGAGTTCAGATCGACAGTTCAGGGGTGTTCGTAATCCAAAAATTTCTCAAATATTAATGCTAGAGAAAAAGCTTGAGATCAAAGGTCGAGAAAATATTAAATATGGGTCGTGGATCTTATTGGGAGAGATCAACGATGGAATATTATTGCGGGAATCGGGAGTTCAAAATGTTGTTAAAGTTGTTCATCAAAGGTTCGAATTCCCAAAACCTGAAATTAGCATGGACTATTCGATCCAACAGGACGTGTGGCCCTAGATCCAAGTTGCAGAGAAAGTCATTTCGAGAAAACTGAAGTGAGGGATGCGTGAAGTCACGAAGCGCCCAGGAATTGGGCCCATGGTCATAGCCCATGGTCATATGGAAAGTGGGTCCATAAATAAAGGTGAGTGCTCATCATATGGAGATGGTAGCTCGTGGTTCCAAGGAATAAATCACAGTCATTGGATGTAAAGAAAATCCAGTCGTCATTCCGAGTCAGGTGATTTAATCAAAGCGAGCATCAAGAAGTCTGTGGTCTAGTGTTGTGAAAATATCTGAAGGGTGAAATCCTAAAGCACCTTTGGAGATAATCCTAGGGTCATAACCCAATCTCACATTAAAGGAAGACTTAGGAAAAGACGCCAGCGCCCATTGCATAAAGATGGTGGTTTCAAAGTTCCAAAGAAGCAATCAGAGTTTTCGATTGTGAAGCAGATCTGACCATCAGTCTGAAAAGCAATTTTGCCAATCAGGCATCTGGAAATATGTAGTCGAGTAATGTAAATATCTCCAAAAATGGAAGTCCCGAAGTGCCTTTAGAGATGAGTGTCAGGTCATGGCATGAGGTCACATGCAGGAAATGTAGTGGAGAAAAAGCCGGCACTAGAAGCCTTGGGATCACAAAGGAAAGGGTTCATATTTCATGACATCTTCATCAAAGGCTGAAAACCAACCGTGTCAGTCATAGAGTGATATTATCATGGTTTCAAGGAGTCGGGTTGACTCGAAGAGCCACTAGCAGCACATGGCAGATCCCTGGGCATTAAGCCTCGTCCTAATCCTGATGAAGGTAGTTAATGAAAAAAAGAGTGGTGGTTGAAACCTTGGCTCACTCCATAAATGGAAGGTATGGAAGGTCCGACCGTGGAGACTAAACCATCAACCCATGGTACTCCTGTGAGCAGATTTTCCTACAAAACCCATCCTGATCTAAGATCATGTCTTACAAAAGAATGCCTACAAAGTCTGATAGAGAAGACGCAGATGGAAAGCCTTGAATGTAGGGGCCCAATCGTGCTCCTAGTAGTGGTGAATTGTTCTGAGTATAAATAATTAGTTTTGATATTTTGTTAAGGTCATCAACTGGTTAAGCAGAGCTCCCTATTTTTAATGTTTTGATGCCAGAATGGTTCTCTAGTTATGTATCAAATTTGAGACTTTCATGTTAATAGAATTCATCTTCTTTTCATCTCTCTATAAAAAACTATGTTAAAACAATCGGGCATGGAGGATCTAGTCGAGGGTTGTTATGTTGTTATAATGTAGGTTTGATTACAGTGGTATCGTGACTAGTTTTTGTCGGCTCCCTTGCTATCATTTTCCCTCTTACACTGAATGGCTCGGCAATGGAGGATCCAGTCGAGTTGTTGTATCTGCATTGTGATGTAGGTTCGATCATTGTGTTATTGTTACTATGTTGTTTGGACATATTTCAGTGTTTGAAGCTTGAGCTCAAGAGTGATCTTGAGTCTGATTTTTTCTTCTTCAAGCTACTTGAAAGCCTGATGCCCATAGCAGTCTTGTTCACTTTTCTCACTAAGTCTTCCCTATGCTCACAATTAAACTAAATTCACTGACTGAATTTAATGTGGCCCTCACTTCCCTGTGCATTTCTTGTCCGTTTTTGTGTTGAATGTCATTCATATTTTGAGTTTTGTCCATTGACCTCCACTCATATAAAACCAACATCCACCAAAAACTATGATGGGTACTGGGCTTATCCTCCTGCAATTTGAAGGTGACTCTCAGTGCTAACACCTTCAAATTTTACTTTGGAAACCATGAAGAGCAACAAGATCGCTCAACAACCTTTTCAATTTTAGAGAGTCTTAAAAGAGATTAAATAAGACTCCAAGGGGGATTCTTTTATTAAGTAATATAAACGAGGCCGAAAATAATAAATAAGCTCTCGTTAGATATTTCTTTCAAATTTTAAGTGAGCCTGAAAGACAATAAACCATGCTCATAGGGAGTCCCTCGGGTATGAGCCAAAAAAGATGAACAATAATGGGGCTTCGATATACAATCATGGAGGGACTAAAAGGACTCCCAATCCTATGGAGAAAACTCACAACATGGATGCCAAAATGCAACAAAGGATCTACCTAGGACATCCATGTAGAGGAAGGATTTGCCACCTAATTATGAGACTTCTAAAGCAACAAGGAAGGTTAGTGTCACAATTTAGTGGGGTCAATCCTAAGGCCAAATGAACCAGAAGATAGATAATGAAAAAATGAAAGTAGGGAAAAACCTAACCTATATACTATTTTTGAGGTCAGTACCTGTCAAAACATATCGATACAATGAACAAAATGTCAAATAAAAAATGTCTCCAAGATCTTGCATATAAGGCCAATAACACTCATCCATAAGTTAATAAATCCAATATAGAAAGAAACTTCGGAAAATAAGAAGTGCTACTGAATAAAAAACTTTAAAACAACAAACTTGGAATGTACAATATGGTACAATTTACCACATAACTTTATGGCACATGCATGGTAGTGGTTTAGGTAGAGTTTGTTGCTAGGCTCTGACCAAGAGTCTCTTCAATAGTCAACCTAGAAAGTATCCCAAAAGGGTAGAAAACACAAACCATGGTGTAAGTCTTCCCACAGTATAGAAAATGTAGTAATGGCTTCAAGGATAGCCTCATCCAAAGGTAATTCAATATTCAAGAAATCACACGAACGAGGAGGGTCAACAGTCCCAAAGGGAAAAGTAAACTGACCATATTCCATATGATGATGGCAGTTCTGGACAGGACTACAATAGTCTATCATTGAAGAAACACAAGCCCGAGGGCTTGAGGATCTACAAACAACAAGATTAGGATGAAAAGGAGACTCAAGAACACTTGGACCAAGAGGGGGAAGTAAGGGCTCCCATGCCCCCATTGGATAAAAATACTGATCAATTGTTGAGACCATGTCTTGAAAAGGAAAATATGATTGCATAGGTTCCTTCTCAGAAGCAATTGAACATCGAGGATAAAATGCCACATAATTAATCTATGGCAGGCTAGAGTCTACACGAACACTATGAACACATAAAGTGGTAGCCTGAACTAATGTCGAATTAGGATGGTGATTATCATATGACATTTGGTCGAAAATGACAATGCTTCCATTGTGAGGGAAATGCATCACCCGAAAATGTGTAGACACCACAACATGTTTATTACTTGTGTTGGTTGTCATTGATGTCAACCCTTGACAAAAGTCTGGTAGAAAATTCCAATAGCACAAAGGTTTGGGTAATGGACCCAAATTTTTTTTATGGATAATGGTATGAGTTTTGATATACTTGAATGTAAGACTATTTTAGATGGATAGTACATGTCATTCCATTAAGTTGGAGAACCCTAATGAGTCATCTAGAGGCCCCAAAAGGTCAAATTAGTCAAAGAGGATGCAAAGAAGAAATTATTTAAATAATAAAGTGAAGTGATGAGTGTACTATAAGTCATATTTAAATAATAAAATTAATGGATAAATTACTAAGTGGACAAGTGGTTAGAAGTGGGTTAGCCCTAAAATAAGGAAAGTGGGTTAAGATGGTTAGAAGGTAATTTAAATAATAA
>JZKD02S1112372.1:614715-630024 GCA_000966675.3 Picea glauca | reverse complement strand
TGTTGTGTTATGCTTGGTTGATGCACATATTTGAGAGTTGTCTTGGTGATTGATCTTGGTGAGTAGATCTGATTTGGTTGATAAGATTGATGAGACAAGTTGTTGTGATAGGTTGTTTGGACAGGTTGTTGTGACAGTTTATTCGTATAGGTTTGGTGCATGGTTGATGCACTTATTCATGGTACATGTTGAGGTACATGTTGGTGCATGGTTGATGCACTTGTTTATGGTACATGTTGATTACAGGTTGTTTGGTACAGGTTGGTGCATGGTTGATGAACTTGTTTATGGTAAATGTTTATTACAGGTTGATGCATGATTCAGGTTATTGGTACAGGTTGTTTGGTGCAGGTTTATTGGTACAGGTTTACAACAGTATATCTCACAGTGATAGTGTGACAGTGGGTCCATCATTCTACTTATACACTAGGGCAGTTGGACGGAGCAAGGAAAGGTGGTTGTATCCACCTTCTGATTGTAGCCAAAGAACATAGGGGGTTGTAGCCTCCTTCTGGTTGTAGCTAGAGAATTGGGGAGTTGGAGCTTCCCTTAGGTTGTAGCCTGAGAAGCTATGGGGGTGGAGGATCCTTCCAGTTGTAGCTGGAAAACAAAGGAATTTGGTGCTTCCAATGAATGTAATTATTAAAGACATATAAGAAAAAGCATTATGTGGTTTTCTCCTACTTTGGGTTTCCACGTAAAACAATGGTGTACTATGTATGTGTGTGATTGCTCATTTGTTCATTTTTTATTTACTCTGCAACTATTGGATGACAATGTTGCATTGATATAACACTTGCATTTTATGGTGAAAAAGGATTATGTTTTTCTTATTATTGATTCACCCCCCCTCTCAGTATAACAACAATTCGGAATGGAAGATTTCAAACCTGTTCCAAGTTGAGAAAAGATGATGATTCAAAGTCTATAGACCATAGGAAATACATGTTAATGATTGGTAACTTACTGTATGTGACAACATCCAGACCAGATGTAATGCAGGCAGTTGGACATGTGGCATGATTTCAAGCAGCACCAAAGGAATCGCATGTATTAGCAGAGAAGAGGATTTTCAAATATCTCAAAGGAACATAAGAGTTTGGATTATGGTATCCAAAAGGAAAGGATGTATCACTTATTTCCTACACAGATGCAGATTGGGAGGGTTGGATTGATGAACGATGAAGCACTAGTGGAGCAACGTTCTACTTGGGTGAGTGTTTAGTATCACAGATAAGCAAGATAAAATCATCAGTATCCTTATCTATAGCTGAAACAAAGTATATTTCAGCAACAACATGTTGTACACAAGTTCTATGGATGAAACAAACTCTGACATATATACGGGTTGAGTATGATGAGCCCATTCCAATCTATTGTGATATTACAAGAGCCATCATTATCTCAAAGAACCCGGTGATGTACTCCAAGACGAAGAACATTCCAATCAAGTATCACTTTCTACGAGAACAGGTTGCAAAAAAGAACATCATAGTTGAATATGTGGGCACAAAATAACAAGTGGCATACATATTTACAAAACTGCTTCCACAGGAATCCTTTGAGTATCTTCACTAGAGACTCGGATTAATTTCTACTCAAAAATAAATTCTTTTGAATTCTTATCTTATATGTCTTAGATTTACACTAGGAAGCACCATAAAGATGATAGTTTAGGTTGGGAGATCAGATTTAGGAAGAGTTCATTCAGGGGGAGCAGCCTCAGATGGAAAGATACCTTTTCCATTGATGAAAAAGGGGGAGAGATTTATCAGATGCAAAGGTGAATGCTTGGAGAAAGAGCATAGAGGCATGTTTCCAGGGGGAGCGATGGTCATAGGGGGAGAATGAGTGATATGACTTAAGTATTGCATAAAAGTGTTTCCATCAATGCCAAAGGGGGGGATTGTTGATTAATTGGGTTCGTTGTCATTGATGTCAACCCTTGAAGAAAGTCTGGTACAAAATTTTGGTATCACAAAGGTTTGGGTAATGGACCCAAGTTTTTTTGATGGATAATGGTATGAGTTTTGATATATTTGCAGGTAAGGCTATTCTAGATGGATAATACATGCCATTCCATTTTCGGTGGTATGTGGAACATCACATAACTCCTCGTGGCTAGATAATTATGGCCATATCTATTCTTATCTGATTTGGCTGATAAGATTGATGAGACAGGTTGTTGTGATAGGTTGTTTGGACAGGTTGTTGTGACAGGTTATTCATATAGGTTTGGTGCATGGTTGATGCACTTATTCATGGTACAAGTTGAGGTACATGTTGGTGCATGGTTGATGCACTTGTTTATGGTACAGGTTGATTACAAGTTTCTTGGTACATGTTGGTGCATGGTTGATGCACTTGTTTATGGTAAATGTTTATTACAGGTTGATGCATGGTTGATGCATGGTTTAGGTTATTGGTACAGGTTGTTTGGTGCAGGTTCATTGGTACAGGTTTACAATAGTATATCTCATAGTGATAGTGTGATAGTGGTTCTGTCATTCTACTTATACACCAAGGCAGTTGGAAAGGGAAAGGAAAGGTGGTCGTATCCACCTTTCGATTGTAGCCAAAGAACATAGGGGGTTGTAGCCTCCTTCTGGTTGTATCTAGAGAATTGGGGAGTTGGAGTTTCCATTAGGTTGTAGCCTCAGAAGCTATGGGGGTGGAGTATCCTTCCAGTTGCAGCTGGAAAACAAAGGAATTTGGTGCTTCCAATGAATGTAATTATTAAATACATATAAGAAAAAGCATTATGTGGTTTTCTCCTACTTTGGGTTTCCACATAAAACACCGGTGTACTATGTATGTGTGTGATTGCTCATTTGTTCATTGTTTATTTACTCTGCAACTATTGGATGATAATGTTGCATTGATATAACACTTGCATTTTATGGTGAAAAATGATTATTTTTTCTTTATTACTGATTCACCCCCCCTCTCAGTAATCCAACAGTTCAGAATGGAAGATTGCAAACCAGTTGCAAGTTGAGAAAAGATGATGATTCAAAGTCTATAGAGCATAGGCAATACATGTTAATGATTGGTATCTTACTATATGTGACAACATCCAGACCATATGTAATGTAGGCAGTTGGACATGTGCCATGATTTCAAGCAGCACCAAAGGAATCACATGTATTAATAGAGAAGAGGATTTTCAAATATCTCAAAGGAACATAAGATTTTGGATTATGGTATCCAAAAGGAAATGATCTATCACTTATTGCCTACATAGATGTAGATTGGGAGGGTTGGATTGATGAACTTCGAAGCACTAGTGGAGCAACATTCTACTTGGGATAGTGTTTAGTATCACAGATAAGAAAGATAAAATCATTAGTATCCTTATCTATAGCCGAAACAAAGTATATTGCAACAACAACATGTTGTACACAAGTTCTATGGATGAAACAAACTCTGACAGATATACGGGTTGAGTATGATGAACCCATTCCAATCTATTGTGATATTACAAGAGCCATCAATATCTCAAAGAACTGGTGATGCACTCCAAGATGAAGTACATTCCAATAAAGTATCACTTTCTATGGGAACAGGTTGGAAAAAAGAACATCAGAGTTGAATATGTGGGAACAAAATAACAAGTGGCATACATATTTACAAAACCGCTTCCACGGGAATCCTTTGAGTATCTTCACCAGAGACGTGGATTAATTTCTACTCAAAAATAAATTCTTTTGAATTCTTATCTTATATGTCTTAGATTTACATGAGGAAGCACCATAAAGATGATAGTTCAGGTTGGGAGATCAGTTTTAGGAAGAGTTCATTCAGGGGGAGCAACCTCAAATGGAAAAATACCTTTTCCATTGATGAAAAAGGGGAAGAGATTTATCATATGAAAAGGTGAATGCTTGGAGAAAGAGCACAAAGGAATGTTTACAGGGGGAGCAATGGTCACAGGGGGAGAATGAGTGATATGACTTAAGTATTACATCATAGTGTTTCCATCAATGCCAAAGGGGGAGATTGTTGATTAATTGGGTTTGTTGTCATTGATGTCAAGAAAGTCCGGTACAAAATTTTGGTAGCACAAAGGTTTGGGTAATGGACCCAAGTTTGTTTGATGGATAATGGTATGAGTTTTGATATATTTGCAGGTAATGCTATTCTAGATGGATAATACATGTCATTCCATTTTCGATGGTATGTGGAATGTTGTGGTTAGAGAATTATGGCCATACGAACTTGAATAACCCTCATGAGTCATCTAGAATCCCTAAAAGGTCGAAGTAGTCAAAGTGGTTGTGTTGGCCCTTGACCAAGTTTCGGTGAACTTGGGTCACGTTTTAACGAATTTTGGGACTTTGACAGGCTGGTCGAAGGCGGAGCGCAAGGAGAAGCATAGATCATGGGATCACGACCCCTTCTTAGGGAACTTTTGGGTTTAGGTTTTATGTAACGGGTATGGGATGTCGTCCCATGGGTTTACCCATGTTTAGGCCCATTTTGTAATGTATGAATAGAAATCTAGGTGATGTAAGTAGGTGGTGCTAAGGGTAATGAGGCCAAGATGCTAAGTGCTAGAGTTTGATCTATGTGATTGGAAGGCTTTGTGCTTACTTTGTGTTAAGAACTTGTAGAGCTAAGTACAAGTGATTGTAAGAAGGATTTGTGCTTAAACCTAGCTCAAGGAAGGAGGATCTTGTGAGGTGTGTGTAGATCTCCTATCCTATGAGGAGTGGGTCCCTGTGGCTCTATGCTTGTAGAAGATTGAGAGAAGATAATAAAGAAGAGAAGAGTTGGTGGACGTAGCCCCATGCTGGGGTGAACCATGTATATCCTGTGTTGTGGTTTCTATGTGCATTATAGTTGTTATGTTATTGATGTGATGTATGCTTAGTACAATGATATATGTTAGATGCATCTGAGATAATAGCTTAGTGCTTAGTAATGTGAATGAATGCTAGATATGATTTGTTTCTATGTGCTAAGTGCTTGGAAGTGCTAGATATGATTGAATGCTATGTTTTTGTGTAATTAGGGCTTGAATTTGCGATGTGAATAAGGGATAATTGCTAATGAATGTTAACTGCTAAGTCCTCTGCTAAGTTACTATAATCAGATATCTGTGTCCTAGCTAGGTTGCATACATATGAGTCCCGAAACCACCCCTGCCTCTACCTCGGGTGAGACTTCATCTATTTCGCAAGTGTTGTCGAAAGGGCCAGTAGTTAGGGTTTTGTTGGTACGCTGCTGAAGCATTGAACACTAGGTCTAATCCTATGCAAATAAATGGTTCCATTGTCGAGACCTAAAACTGTGATTGTTGGGAACTAAAGAAAAGAGAAATCTTTGTGCATAGATATGTTGCCCTAGTGCACAGTATTCTACTTGACTTGTGAAGCTATGTGCTAAGAATAGAAGTCTAATCTGAAGAAAAGAGGTAAGATCTTGAAGCTTTGTGCTTTGAGAAAGGTAAGATAAGTGAAAATTTTTATTTTCGAAAGAATGGATCTAGGTATGTTTAATAGATTTGGTCCTAGTCTGAAAACTAGGGTACAACTAGAAGAACGAAGATTTGATATGAATATATCTGATATAAATAATGAAAAGATATGTTATTCCTATGCATAGAAAGAATATCTGTACTAACAAATGGATGCAGGATCCTAGAAATAATTTTTTGCAGACCCACCACTATGATCCCAATGCGTAGTACAAGAAAGGTTGGGGATCGTTCAAGAGAAAGAAAGGATTAACTCTTTGCTATAGTTGCAGAAGACCAAGACATCTTGCTAAAGAATTCCCTGGTAGAGGTACTATTTGACTTTGTTATAAGGCTACTGGACATGAAGTTTTGGATTTCCCTAGAATGATTGCAAAATTTGAAAAATTGAATATGAGACAAGAAAACTATGAGACATGCCAAGAAACTAAGGATATGATAGAACCATAGAAAGAATCAGAGACTCTATTATTACAGATGAAAGAAACCCTAAACGATCACAGAGATATTAACTTATCAGAGATAGTAAAAGAGAAGGAGCGCATAGAAACAAGAATAGGAGACTTCGACATATACTGTGTCTTGGATGAGGAAACACAGGTGAATATCATGATAGAAAGAACTTGGGAAATTTTGGGAAAGCCTTTTATGGTTCCTTAATTAGGAGGAATATGATTATTTAGAGGAAAGATGATAAACCTGTGTGGAAGACTTACCCAAACATCTATGAGTGCTCATGGCACTTCGACAGAAGAAGAATTTGAGATCGTTAAATTTATTGAGAACAACGCCCCATTTGCTATTTTCCTTACATCCTCCTCTTCTTGTTGGCATGCTTCTATGGTGGTTATCTGTGGTTGGATAGGTGTATCACCATATATCCAATGTTGATCCATAGGATCACCAGACTAAGCATGCAAGGACCAGACCCACAAGAATTTTATCCAGAAAAGACTGTAGATCGCACCCTGGCACAGAGAATAAAATACACCTATGGCGATGTAGAAAAGGGGAAGTGGGGATACATGGTATCATCCATCTAGAATGTCGCAGTGCGCCTAGCCTACCAGTTGATTTCTATTAATCTAGTAAGGAATAATAGACCCACGCAGGTCATGGGGTTTGTCCTTAACCTTGCAAGAAAATGCGTGGAAGGGCTACAAATGAACTGGGAGAGCTTCCTTGTCAACCAGTTAGAGAAAGACTACCGCGAAGCTTAGGATCAAGGCTATGAGTTCCATTTTAGTTGGCTACTAATTCTCATCGCCTTCATTACTTGGGAGATGACAGAAGGTGCAACCTTCCCTAAGATTGATCCATCAGAACCCTTAGCTGTGAAGTTCACCATGCTCTGGTATTCGAGTGACATGGCTAAAGAATGGAAGTCAAACATGATGTTCCACACCTATTACCTGCAGTTGAAGAGGGATATTGAGTCTTCCCCTTGCATGACACTGAATACCCTACACAGGTTCATACCATTTGTGAAGTTCCACGCAGATAGGCAATTTATTTATATCACTACATGAGGAGATGAACATAAAGAAGATATCCAATATTACTATAAGCTCACTAAGTAGGACATGGAAGAAATAGCTAAGGAGTGGCCTGCAGAGATCCTTGTACCAGTCGACCAAGCATAGCTGTCCGACCTCGACCTAATCGAAAGTCCTCTGTTCACTAGTGAAGAGTATGATGCACCCAACAGTAGCAGAAGGAAGAAAAAGGAAGAGGTACTACTTCAGACTCACCTAGAGGGGGAGGTGATGAAGAAGTAGACAAATAAGAAGACAAAGAAGTAGACAAAGAAGAAGATAAAGGATAAGAAGATGAGAAAAAACAAGGTGAAGTAATACCGCCTAAGGACCCTATTGACGAAGCTGATACCTCCAAGAAAATAAAGGTTTTCCCCACAAAAGCTACATCGTGGAAGAAGTATAAAGCTACTAAACCACAGATGTAGACTATGCTCACGATGGATGACATATATTTCATCATCGTCATTGTCTCGGATACCTCAGAATATATCTCACAGCATAATGAAGCCAAACAAGATACCATGTATGAAAGAATTGAAGCAAAGATGAAAGGGGTACAACAAGCCCTCCATGTCTTGGAGGAAAAAGAGTAGGCCACAAAGGCCCTAAAGAAATCAAAATAGGAAGCCAGAGAACAACATCATGTTGTGTAATAGGAAAGAGATGAAATCCAAGCCAAGTTTGCAGAGGATAGAGCGCATATCCAGAAGGAGAAGGAACAGCTAATCACATAGCAGATTGGAGTTAAAGAAGCAGTCATTAGAGAACTTTTCTCTGTGATGGGCTTAGAACAGATGGAACAAGACCCAGTAGAAAGACAAGTAGAGAAGCTTGTCAAATCCATTCAACAGCTCCAACAAGGGATAGTCGAACTGGAGTTACAAGCAGTGACAAACACTCCTTAAGAAGTGTGATATCTAAGAGAAGAAACTATGAGGAACGTAGTTGAGAGAATCAAGGCATCAACCTTAGAATGAAAATAGCTTAGAGTCGAAGTGTGCAGACCTATGAGCACCTTGCAGAGGACCCTGAGCTCAAGACATTGGAGTCACAGCTCCAAGAGGCAAAACAAAAAGCAGCAATAGTGCAAGTGCAGTAGAAGCTACTATCACCGGTCGAGAGGATGAAAAGAGCCCAGGAACAGTGCATGGTTTAGCAATAGGCCCATGCCATTTAGAGTAAGGTCATGGAAGTAACCTAGTGACTCCATCCAGTGCAGGATGCAGATTGCACACTTTTTGAGGAAATTAAAGGACAAGGTACACATCTAGAACAAGTAGTCACCTCAGTTTAACAACGATTGGAAGGACCTATCACTAAGAAGGTCATTCAAAAAAATTTCGAGTAGGAGGCTCTAGCGAAGCAACAGGTTGAAGCAGCTCGAGCCAAGATCGAGGCATTTGAGGTAGATTTACCCAGATCAGAGTGACTCGAGACAAGTCGCAGGTGAGTGTTGGGGGCCTGTTGGCCCTTGACCAAGTTTTGGTGAAATTGGGTCATGTTTGACCAATTTTGGGACTTCAATAGGCTAGTCGAAGGCAGAGCGCAAGGAGAAGCACAAATCGCGAGATCTCGACCCCTTCTTAGCAAATTTTTGGGTTTAGGGTTTATGTAACGGGTATGGGATGTTGTCCCATGGGTTTACCCATGTTTAGGCCCATTTTGTAATGTATAAATAGAAAGCTAGGCGATGAAGTAAGTGGTGTTGAGGGTAATGAGGCCAAGATACTAAGTGCTAGAGTTTGATCTATGTGATTGCAAAGGTTTTGTGCTTACTGTGTGTTAATAACTTGCAGAGCTAGGTGCAAGTGATTGTAAGAAGGAATTATTCTTAAACCTAGCTCAGGGAAGGAGGATATGGTGAGGTGCGCGTAGATATCCTATCCTATGTGGAGTGGGTCTCTATGGCTCTGTGCTTTTAGAATATTGAGAGAAGATAATAAAGAAGAGAAGAGTTGGTGGGCATAGCCCCATGCTGGGGTGAACCACGTATATCATGTGTTGTGGTTGATATGTGCATTATAGTTGTTATGTTATTGATGCGATGTATGCTTAGTACAATGATATATGTTAGATGCATCTGAGATAATAGCTTAGTGCTTAGTAATGTGAATGAATGCTAGATCTGATCTGTTTCTATGTGCTAAGTGCTTGGAAGTGTTAGATCTGGTTTAATACTACGTTGTTCTGTAATTGGGGCTTGAATTTGCAATGTGAATAGGGGATAATTGCTAATGAATGTTAACTGATAAGTACTTTGCTAAGGTATTATAATCAGAGATCTGTGTCCCAGCTAGGTTGCAGACATCTAAGTCCTGCAACCACCCCTTCTTCTACCTCGGGTGATACTTCATCTGCTTCGTAGGTGTTGCTGAAAGGGCCGTTAGTTAGGGTTTTGTTGGTGTGTTGCTGAAGTGTCGAACCTTGGGTCTGCCCTTGCGCCAACAGGTTGAATAGAAGAAATTATTTAAATAATCAAGTGAAGTGATGAGTATACTATAATTCAAAGTGGATACAAAATAAATTATTTAAATAATAAAGTTAATGGAGAAATTACTAAGTGGACAAGTGGTTAGAAGTGGGTTAGCCCTAAAATAAGGAAAGTGGGTTAAGATGGTTAGAAGGTAATTTAAATAATAAAGTGAAGTGATGAGTGTACTATAAGTCAAAGTGGTTACAAAATAAACTATTTAAATAATAAATTTAATGGAGAAATTACTAAGTGGACAAGTAGTTAGAAGTGGGTTAGCCCTAAAATTAGGAAAGTGGGTTAAGATCGTTAGAAGTTAACCCCTTGAGGAAGCTACATGAAAGTATAAGTCAGAGGAAATGGTGTCTCATTTTTAATCAAACTTGAGAATATTGAATATCTACGAGTGACTGAGTAACCAAAGGATATCTAAACCGGATTTAAGAGGGAAGGTGAAGTAAAGAATGTCGAAATTCAAGGGAGGATAAATTCTTTTGATGATTCTTTCTAAGGTATGTTATTTATAGGCCATCTCACCATTTTCACAATAATGTTTTTTTCTAGAATTATTCATACCATGAAATTGGGAGGTCGTTGACACAACATATCCAAGTAGTGGTGATACAAATTTAATCTTATGGGTCATTGTATTTTTCGAGTTACACTCCGTGGAAAATAGGGTTTGTGGCTAGTCTTGAAACTAGTCTAAAATAGGTATTTCGGGTAAGAACGTCATAACTTCTTCATAACATATCCAAATTCAATAAGAGAAAATGTTTTGGTTAGAGTACAATATTTAGTATTCTGTATACAATTTTCAGATCCATACAACAAATATTTTGTGCAGGACATGCTCTACAAGTTCACTCTCTAGAATAAGTTAGAATTCAATAAGGTATGCAATTGTTTCTATAACTTCTTTTCTAAGAGGCTCCAAGTAGTGAAATCTGGAGGAATTGCATAAAAGACACTGACTAATATTGTGTATTATTTTCATATCTTTATTCATTACAAGTACATAGTTATGATTATTTGAAGTTAGGGTTGTTGACTAATCCAAAATTAGTCATGTGAGACTAAAGTAAAGTTTGATGAAAATGATAGTCTCTTGTTGTTAAATTTAAGGAAGGTTTGCAAGTATGTGATCATATACACCAGGTCTATTATAGAGTTACAAATCAAATTTGGATGATGAAATTGATGAGGGATTTTGGTTGAGGTACATGTTGGGTACATGGTTGAGACAAGTAGTTGATGAGTTGGCACATACATGAGGTGTATAGTTGATGATGTTGGTACATCTTGATGAGTCATAGTTTATGTGTATTTGATGCATGATTGGTACATATTTTCTGCATGGTTGATTCACTTGTTGATGGTACATGTTGATGTACATGTTGGTGCATGGTTGATGCACTTATTTATGGTACATGTTGATTACATGTTATGTTACTGTGACAAGTTATTTGTACATGTATGGTGCATGGTTGATGCATTTGTTTATGGTATAGGTTGAGGTACAGGTTGATGTGTGGTACATGTTGGCACAGATTATCGGTACAGGTTGATTACAGGTTGATTGGTACAGGTTTACAACAATATATCTCACAGTGATAGTGTGACAGTGGTTCCATCATTCTACTTATATTTCAGGGCGGTTGGATGGGGTAAGGACATGTGGTTATATCCACCTTCTGGTTGTATCCAGAGAACATAGGGGGTTGTAGCTGGAGAACATAGGGGGTTGTAGCCTTCTTCTGGTTGTAGCTAGAGAATCTAGGAGTTGGAACTTCCCTCAAGTTGTAGCCTATGAAACTAGGGGGTTGTAGCCTCCTTCTGGTTGTAGCCAGAGAATTGGGGAGTTGGAGATTCCTTAAGGTTGTAGCCTGAGAAACTAGGGGGTTGGAGCCTCCTTCTAGTTGTAGCTGGAAAACAAAGGATGTTGGTGCTTCCAATGCATGTAATTCTTAAATACATATAAGAAAAATCATTATGTGGTTTTCTCCCGCTTTGGGTTTCCACATAAAAACACTGGTGTACTATGTATGTGTATGATTGCTCATTTGTTCATGGTTTATTTACTCTTCAAATATTGGATGATAATGTTACATTGATATAACACTTTCATTTTATGGTTAAAAAGGATTATATCTCTCTATTACTGATTCACCCCCCCCCCTCTTAGTAATCCTACACAACATTCATAGCATATACATAATCATGATTGAGAAATATATTGAAATCTAAAGGGACTTGCACCACTATAACATCGACACGGACAATATTCCCACCTATAGAGATAGCTAACTGAGGAAGAATCCCCAAATATTCACTAGGAAGTATGTCAAAATCCAACACCTCATGCAATGCAGACACAAGCTCGAGAGAACCCAAATCTTTCCAAGCCGATGAGGATAAAATACTTGTGGAGGATCCTTCATCTACAATACATCATTAAATGTTTTTTCAATTAACTTCAACCCTTATTTGAAAGGGTGCAGAAGAAGGAAGGTGAGGCTCAATAAGGTCATTCCAATCAAAGGAAACCATTCTAGGACTTGGAGGGGGTATTCCTAAAGTGAGCAGAGTGCCTCTTTGTTCTGATAGTACTAAACTGAAAATGCTAAAATCATAGTCAGTAGACACATCACTTCACATTAGAATTGTGGGATCAACTAAATATTGCATCGTATTAACCACTTTGGTAGACTCAACACTCTCTAAGAGGAGAGTGGGATCAACCAAAGATTGCATCGGTGTGACCATTTTGGTAGACTTGACACTCTACAAGAGAAGAGTGGGATCAACTAAGGATTGCATCGGCATGACCACTTTGGTAGACTCGACATTCTCCAAGAGAAGAGTGGGATCAACTAAATATTGCATCGACATGACCACCTTGGTAAATTTGACACTCTCTAAGAGAAGAGTGGGATTGACCAAATATTGCATCAACATGACCACTTCCTCAAACACTGGATGAATAGGATGTGAGACAACATGGTCTGAAGGCACATCACCCCCAAAAAGAGTAGTGGGATAGGTCAAATATTGCATAGGCATGACCACTTCATCAACCAATGGTTGAATAGGCTGTGAGAAAACATGGTCTAAAGGCACATCACCCTCCAAAAGAGGAGTGGGATTGGCCAAAGATTACATTAGAACAACCACTTCATCAACCAATGGTTGAATAGGCTATGAGACAATATGGTCTAAAGGCACATCACCCCCAAAACAAGGAGTGGGATTGGTCGAATATTGCATCGACATGACCACTTCATCAACTAATGGTTGAATAGGTTGTGAGGAAACCTAAGAAGAGATTACAGACAAGGACCACAATATTCATTCCTCTGGAAGGCCACGACATAAATGAGTGAGGTGATATCCCTTGAAAATATTACAAGGGAACTTAGGCTTGTGTCCTATGCATATAGGTTTCTCAATAGAATCAATGCCCCCAACATGAATAGCAGTGGTTGGGTGCATATCACTCGTATGAATCACATTGACGAGACTCGTTCCCCCATAATGACTTGTAGTGGTTGGTTGTACATCTCCAACATGACCTGCATAGGTTAGTGGTTGGTCTATAACATGCCTCACAAAGGCTACAAACCTATTTCTGGTATGACTAACAGTGATTGGACTTTTTCCCCAAGTATGACTTGCATAGGGTGGGTGCTTTCCCCCAACATGACTTGCAGAGGCTAGGTGTTGGTCTTCAACATGACTTGCATATGTTCATGACCTATCTCCAACGTGAATCACAGAGGTTGGTGATTTTTTCTTTTTATTCCTCCTCTTTCTATTTCGTTTAGACTTCCAATTACTAGTAGCTAGATTTTCACTAAAGAAGGCAGAAGGAGGAGGAGAAGAATTTGTTGACGAAGGAACATAAACATGATTCCCATGACATAAGGTTCTTAAATGAGAACCGTAAAGAGCATTAGGGACATTTGGAATGGTACCCCACCAAACTGCCAGTCCCACATTCAACCTTGGAATGTACAAAGTGGCCATCAAAGGGACACCGACGTTTCCGAAGAGAGGAAAAGCACTGGAATACCCTTGCAAAGGGGTTCCTTGGTTGGTAGTTTTAGTAACTTTTTCCATCAAGATATTATGCATAGGTTCTTCCCTTGCAGGATCATTCAAGTCCATAAAAGTCTCACACACTGACTCTAGCAAACCAGTGGCATAAAAAACAATGCCTATAAAGAGGCAGCTCCACGTTTCTAAGAGGAAAACTGAAAAGTCCTTACGACCGATGGAGTGGGTGGTCTACCACCTTAGGTCAGAGACCCAAAGAAATGATTGACTAACTCACTATGGAAAATTAGAGAGAAGACAACATGCCACTAAGAATAAAATCCTAAAAAGATAAAAACCAAGAAAACTACCCTTTTGAATGCTTCCAACCTAGGGAGATGAAGTCATGATCGCCCAAAGAATTCACAAAGGAAAATGACTGGCTAGGAGAAACAATTACCCAGAACTCTGACCGATGGTCCCTTCGGGTGTCACCCAAAGAGTAAAGAGTCTGCCTCAAGTACTGTGATACAACCCTTGCAATCACCTGTGTGTCAACCTATATAATGAAAACTAGGCCACCAACTTGTAATAAAAAAATAGGGGGATGCAGTTGACAGCCGGGTGAGTGTATGGGTAGGGAAACTAAGCCTGAATATCCTCTTGAGGCCTGAAACACAACAGGGATAGAATCACTCTTAGATTACCTCGGATGAATCCAAGTGTCTTAGAGGTTTGACACAAGTTGAGCCAGTAACGCTACAAGATTCACCGCTAATACACACTCCCAAACACTTTGTTAGGATCAGGAGTGGATATCTATGTCACTGTCCTGTATGTGGCCTCATGTTTGACTCCTGTGTGAGAGGAGCGTCCTGGATTGAGTAATTACAAAGTGGATTTTTCACACCCTAGCACAGAAACCTAAGTTAAGTTTTGGTTGGCCTTGGAGATTTTACCTATCCACACCTAATCCAAGGCCCTAGCCTAAGCTATTGATGAACCCTAGAAAAGTGTTACTATTATATTTTAGATTAGCATGTTCGTTTTAGGGGATTTTCTTACTCAATGAACAGAATGGAAACTTATGTTGTTTGAGACTCTCGTGGAAAGTAAACTAATTAGAACACTGGAAAATAAGACTTTACACTAATTCTACAAATGAAAAAGAGAGTCAATAAAAAAGAATGAACAATTCTTCAAACAAAAAGATGCAATCTTTTCTCCTTTCCATGCAAAATGCACAATGCAACTTTCGAGTGAAACAAAAGAGCAAATTAAAGGATTTTATTTCTTATTTTTCTTTTGAAATTCTTTCAAGATGATAAGATAACACAACACTATGCTAAATCTTTTTCTTTTTCAAATAACAATGCAAAGCAATCCAAAGAAAGAAAGAGACCTAAAAAACTAGTTTTTTTATATATATATTTTCTTCCAATTAAAGAAAAACTAACAAAAGATGCTAAAAGAAACCACAGAATAAACGATTCATGGAAACAGAGAGAGACAAGAGGATTTATTTTTCTATTTCATAAACAATCTAAGCCTGCAAAATATCTAAACCCCAAACAACAAAATCTTATTGAACTCAGGAAGACCTGTGAACCACAAGTTTCCAGTAGGAAAAGGAAAATCTTTTGAAAAGAAATTCCAAAACCACATAGACACATGTTTGTTGGATCATGTTGTCATTGATGCCAATGGTTTGATTGATTGATGTCAAGTGATTGATTGATGTCAAAGGATTGATTGATTGATGATTGATGTAATATAATATGTATTGT
>JZKD02S1112372.1:562013-602896 GCA_000966675.3 Picea glauca | reverse complement strand
TAAGGTGACAAAATCAAGAAGGAATATTTAAATGATAAAGTATTGGAGAACTTTCTATTTATGGAAAGTGGTTAACCCTAAAATAAGGAAAAAAAGGTTAAGTGAACTAGAAATGGGTTAAGTGACCTAAAAATGGGTTAAGTGACCTAGAGGATTAAATTATAAAGAAGATAGCAATGGTCTCTTGTAGATCATCCTTTCTGTGGATCAATGAAGAGCTTCTTGTCAGAATATCTTTTAGAGTATTGATGGAGAGCTTCTTGTGAGAGCTTCTTGAGCATTTTTGGCATGGAACACTTGAGCATATTGAATATATATAGGTTATTGAGGTAACCAAGGATATATAAGCCGAATTTCAGAAGGAAGGTGAAGAAAAGAGGGCCGGAATTGAAGGAAGGATAAATTCTTTTCATGATGCTTTCTAAGGTATGTTATTTATAGGTCATCTCACCATTTTCGCTATAAATTTTTTTCTATAATGATTCAGATCCTCAAATTGCTATGAAAGTGATAAAACATATTCAATTATCTTTGGTTAAAAATTCATCTTGTGGGTCTTTGTATTTTGGGAGTTACACTCCGTGGAAAATAGGGTTTGTGGCTAGTCCTGAAACTAGTCAAAACCAGGTGTTTCGGGTAAAAAAGTCATAACTTCTTCATAACAGATCCAAATTTAGTGAGACAAATTGTGTTGGTTAGGTTACATTATGTAGTATGTTTGTTAACATTTTTAGACCATTTCATCAAATATTTTGTGTGGGGCATGCTCTACAAGGTCGCTCTCTAGAATAAGCCAAAATTCAACAAGGTATGTCATTTTTGCTATAACTCATTTTCTGAGAGGCTCCAAGTAGTGAAACTTGGAGGAATTGGATTACACACATGGAATAACATTGTGTATAATTTTTTGATCTTTATACATTACAGGTTCAAAGTTATGATTACTTCAAGTTAGGATTATTGACTAATCCAAAACTAGTCATGGTTGAGACAAGCAGTTGATGAGTTGGAACATACATGAGGTGTATATTTGATGATGTTGGTACATAGTGATGAGTCATTGTTGATGAGTAGGTTACACATGATTGGTATATACTTGGTAAATGGTTGGATGCACTTGTTTATGGTACAGGTTGATTACATGTTGTTTGGCACAGGTTGGTGCATGGTTGATGCTCTTGTTTATGGTACAGGTTGATATCTATTGAGGATTGTTGCCTCATCTCAGTTGGTGCCGAGAATGTAAGTTGAGTATTGCATATAGAGTTGGTTCTCTTGTAGAGTTGTACTCTATTCAGTTGTTGCTGAAAAACCCCTGGATTGAAGTCCATAATAAAAAGAAAAATTGTACATACATCTTGTGTTCCTTGTGGAGATGATTTGTTGATGATATATTGCGGATATGTATTCACATATAACTTATTATTAATGACAAAAATGAGAAATGAGTAAATTTTGAATGCTAACTAATGAGTTTTGTGTAAGAGGGAAGTTTTGGGAAAAAGATCCCCACACTCATTCACCCCCCCCTCTAAGTGTGGTAGGTGTGTCCAACAATGTTGGTCATGACCAACTTGCGTATGCATGCATGTTGTATATACTGCAGAACGTGTATGTATGTGTGTTGTATATACTGTAGAATATGTATGTACTCGTTCTATACAGAGAGAAGGGCGTGTACACCTCTGTAATTTTTCAAAAAATATAAAACAATTGGTCAGAGAACCTAGGCAAGGGAAGTTGGTAGGCACCTGGAAGGTGACTAGAGACCCAAAATGACTTAGAAGGATCAGAAAACTCAAAAATAAATTGAAAATCAAATCAAACCCAGATCTCCCACTAAGACCCTAGAGAGAATCCCCAGTAGAGTCGCCAATTCTGTTGCGGGGAAAATACCCCTATACTAGGTCTAGGTATAGGTAGAGTGTTGACTTCCCTTAAAAGACTACTCTACCCTTAATCTATCCCAAAACTATCTAAAAAAAATGATGAGACAGAGGAAAGAGTATTAATGGGTGCACCTTTAGTCCTTGCGGTTGGCATAGACCTCTTTCGCTTGTTGCAACCTCCTAGATTGCAGGTCTCCTCCCAAAGCTGACCTACAAAAGATTAGGAAATAAATGTTACAAAAAATGCAATCTCTACTTATCACTTTCAAATTTTAGATATAGATATAAATGAATAAATCAATAAAATCATACAAACATAAGATTTTGGGACAAGGATGAACTCTTTTATTAAGTTTCAAGAAAAAAATGATAACAACCTTTGTCGGAAACTGCTCTACGAACCAGGTCTAGTCTCCTCTATCGTGGCTCAAAGTGCATCAATCCCACGTTAAATTATTGCAACCAACTTATCACCAAGGGAAGGAGGAAGGTTTTCATAAGGAGAAAGGATGGAGGGAAAAATTGAGGCTAAAAATCAGAATGGGATGCAAAACTTGGGCTAAGAAAGGGAAGGGATTTTGGAAGAGTTTTCATATTCTCTATATTGTTGTTCTAAATGAGATCCCAATACCTCTTTTTATATGAAAAAAATATGGTTATTAAGTTTGGGGATGGGCTATAATGAGTAAAATGGTTAGGAAACCCTTCATATCTTGTAAACTCCGCTGAATTCCATGCAATTTTATATTTTTTCCAACTTTTGGAGGTAAACACAGACTATCTAGCATGCATCATGCGTATGTACATGGGATAACTAGCATGGAACATGCATGTGTATGTGGGATATTAGTTTAGTAGGGCGCATACCCTTTCCAAAAAAAGTATTTTTAAGAAGAAGCCTCAACACTATTTTGGAAAAGTATGGAAAAGGAAGGGCCAATGTCTTGTATGCACATATAAGGAATTTTGGACTATAACAACCATGCCTTTCATTGCCTTTCCTTTCCTTTCCTTTCCTTGTCATGTCATTTCCATGCTTTTCCATTCCATTTACATTCCTTTACATGCCATTGTCATGCCTTTCCAAGCCACGCCATGCCATGCCATTTCCATGCCATGTCATTGCCATGCCATGCCATTTCCATGCCATGTCATGGCCATGCCATTTTCGCGCCATTTCCAAGCCATTCCATTGCCAAGCCATTTCCATGTCATTGTCATGCCTTCCCATGCCATGCCATTTTCATGTCATGCTGTTTTTTTGCCATTCTCAAGCCATGGCATTGTCATGTCATTGCCATGCCATTGCCATGCCTTTCCATGCCATTTCAAACCCTTTCCATGCCATTTCCATGCCTTTCCATTCCATATCATTTCCATGCCTTTCCAATCCATGCATGGTATGGTATGCCTTGCCTTGCCTTGCCTTTCCATGGTATGGTATGCCTTGCCTTGCCATGGTATGGTATGAATTGCCTTGCCTTACATGGTATGGTATGATATGGTATCCTTAGCATGGTATGGTATCATATGGTATGGTATTCTAGCCTTTATAACAAGTTAGTTAAACAAACTTCAACTTAAACCTCACACGGTATGGTATGTTATGGCCTTGCATGGTATGGTATGGTATGGTATTCCTTGCCTTGCCATGGTATGGTATGGTACGGTATCCTTGGCATGGTATGGTATGGTATAGAATGGCATGGTATGCCTTGCCTTTCTAGGGTATGGTATGGTATGGTATGCCTTTCCTTGGCTTGGCTTTCCATGGTATTCTGAAATGCAATATGGCACATGAAAACCCTAAAATATTCTAGACATCAAGCCCTAAAGGGCTGAAAATTATGAAAAAAATGTAATTAAAGGTGTAATGTATGGTATCATGGTATGTTATGGTCTCCTTTACATGGTATGGTATGGTATGTTATTGTATGCAAGTGAAGGAATACCTTGCCTTGCCATGCCTTACATTGCCTTGCCTTGCCTTGCATGGTATGGTATGGTATGGTATGCCTTGCATTTCTATGGTATGGTATGGTATGGTATGCCTTTCCTTGGCTTTCCTTTCCATGGTATGGTATGGTATCCTTGGCATGGTATGGTATGGTATGCAAACTTGTATGACTACCACTTGACTGTAGAATTTTTTTTCTACAATATCATTAAATAATCACCAAATTAGGAAGATGGAGATGCCAAATGAAATCTCTTTTCGATAAGTATAGAATGCACTATTCACTTGTTGAATTTGAAGGATAAAAAGTGGACTTTTAAAGCATGAGGGTTTGAGATTTTTGATGTCCGAAGGGGAAGCAAGGAAAGTTTTATGACAAAAGTTTGAAATATTAATCAAAACCAAAATCTAATCTCACAAATTGATAGATATTTTCAAGGCAAACAATTTTGACCATCTTTTTGTTGATTTCGACCAAATATAAGAAACATTATGTTAGTTTGAGGGTTAGGAGGGTTCACAACCCAATGCAAGAGGTTCACAACCTCCAATGCACCAATTCCTTTGAAAGAAAAGGGAAAATGGAGTCACAAGATTATGATATGGTTCCTTTCCTTTCCTTCACTTGTCATGCATGGTATAGTATGGTATGGTATGGTGTGGTATCTATACATCAAGCCCTAAAGGGATGAAAATTATGACAAAAATGTAATAAAAGGTGTAATGGTATGGTATGGTATGTTATGGTATCCTTGGCATGGTATGGTACGGTATGGTATGGTATGCAAGTGACCGACCCTCTGGGGAAGTCAGACTTGTGCAACTGGATGGTATTCTTCAGTCAGGATGGGTGAACAATGCTCTCCTAAAACCCTATATTTCTCAGAACTGAGCTAAATTACTGTTTCTCTAGTCCAAAGGAGCATGTGTAGTAGTTAGATTTAAATGTTTTGAAATTTCTTTGAATTCAATTAATAAATTCAGAGTGTGCATTGTTGCGCCGTGACATGTATTTCATTTTTTTGTCTAAGTGTTACTTTGGTGCAGAACCGCTTACTCAACAATGTAGGATCAGAAGATCCACGAGTCTATTAATGCTAGTCATTAAATGTGATGGGGACCCCTTTGTGGTCGGAGGGAGAGAGAATCTAAATGCATTCCTAGTCCATGTGCCACACATGCCCAGTCCAGTCATAGTCTTTATGACTGCTACAACAACCCGTCTAAACTCTGTTAAACCACAAAGCCCCGATATGCGAATATGCCATCGATATTTGCGCCTAGATTCTCATCTGTTCAAACAGTAAGGTCTAAATTCAACCACGTCCATGACCAACTGGTTCAGTAAATGCTAGAATCACTCGATAGATTTCCCCCATTAAACAGTCTCGTCGAAAAACTCAGCTCCAAGTTGCATATGTAGGATTAATGATGAATGGAATTAACAATTATTACAAAACTTCCCAGCTAAGCCTGAGTATAAGGTTGTGTGAACTCGTTGTAAGATGTATTGTTTCCAAGAGACAACTTCATGCCTTGCAATTTCTGAATTTTAGTCACGCCTGTGCAAGCCCTCAACTCTCAGTCATGATATTGAATCATAGTTAGCCTGTCGAAGTATTTTGACAATCCAGAGTCACTATGTTGAGAGCTACAGGAAGCAGGAGTTCAGTTTCCAAAGATGCAGTGTCGGATGAGTCATGTGATGCCTAGGTCGAGATCATGGATGATCTCAAGGGAAAGGTTGAGCAGGTGAAACTCCTCGACCTTGACCTAACATGCCAGGTCTTGTTCCCCCAATTGAACATCGAGATGTTCTAGAATGTGGCTCCAGATTAGGTGGGAGGGATGCAATTAATGCTGAAGCCATAGTTCATCAACCTCTTCAACTCCACCTTCATGAATCTCCAAGACATTCCAATTTTTGTCACTACTAGTGAGGTTGCACGGTGTACTAAGTTCCTCATCAACCATGTACATGACAAGATTTTACGGCTCGACAGACATTATCCCATATATGCAGAGGATATCCATCAAATCACGGTCCTATCCATCCAAGGCGAAGAGGTATCCAAAGGATTTCAAGGTCCCAGTAAACATGGGAAGAAAAAGGGAGAACCTAGTCTATATGAAAGATTTCATACTTAGAGAGGGGGGCGCACAACCAAGATTGACCCCATTCTACCCAAGATAATCAGAACATCTTTCTATGTGATTGCTGGTAAGGTAATGCAGTCATATTACAAGGGTCAATGCATGCTGGATGCCTTGTCGGTAGTGGATTTTTGTGCCAATGGAGTAGTATTCAACTGGTGTACCTACTTGATGGAAGAAATCATGGTAGCATGCGAGGAAGCTCAGGAGAAGGGCAACACCTTCACCCATGGATGCCTGCTAGTTGCATTCGCCATGCTAAAGTGGATGCCACCTTCAATAAGACCTCTATCACCATTAGATAAAGGTCAACTAGAAAAGATGTTCGAGCCTTGTAACTCAAGATCAGACTCAAAGAACACATCCTTCAACAACACAACGTTCTCAAAATGGCATAACCGACTGCTTGACTCAAATCAGAGGTTGTGAATACCTCAATAATTTCTCAATCCGAACACGCGAAACATTGCGTTCAACATGAACTGACACCACACCTTTGTCTGGACAAGGCATGCCAAGAGAGAAGACTTCCACTCTCGGATGCTATCGTTCTAACTGGATGAAGAGGCCTTTGACAAGGAGGTCATGTCATGGCTAGGAGTGAAGCGCAACCCACGGAAGTTGGGGATGCACTATATTTTACCCCCAGAGCTTTTGAAGAAAAAGGGACTAGAAGTAGGGGTAGGACCGAGCTCAGGCCTAGAGGAGAAAAAGAAAGAGGCTCAAATGCATACAGACTCAGTGGAGGATCATGAAGAGATGCAGCTGCTGGAACGCAAGAAGAGGACATTTCCCATGTTCCCACAACTTCCAAAGAAAGCTATGTTGACAGGTAAGTATGTTAATGAAATCCTAACCGCTACTTTCATTGTAGACCCGTCGGTCAAGAAACTCAGGACAAGGACCTCCCCTGTAAAGATCTTAAACCCTTAGCCTATATTATCAACCATCCCTCGTACTCGAGCAATGACCCGAGCGGCCAAAACGATCATTGACATCCAGGATGACCCTGAACCTGATACCACTCCGTCCACCACCATCATCACCGAACAACCACCATCACCCCCACAACCCCAGTCTCCACCTCAAGAAATAACCCTCCAACCCCAAACCATTGAACTAGATCCCATGTAGTTGGACCCCCCTGAACTACTTGAGCATAGACCAGAACTCACTGGTCCAAACCCCGAAGTCCTAATCCAACAAATTATTCCTTTTGTACCAATTCAGGACACTATGCCTTCAACAAACATTCAAACTGTACCAATGCCACAAGTCCCAAGTCCTCAAGGTACTCCCTCAATGATCAATGTTGAGGTTTCTATCCAAAGAAGTGGAACCCCAATAGCTGAGGTCCAGAAAGAGGCAGAAGTGCTAGAGGTTCAGAAGGAACCTGAAACTGCATCAAGACAGAGTGCAACGTCATTGCAGGAGCAAATGGAGATAGTACTCCAGAACCCACAATAGTGCGCAGAGCTGATGTAGCTCTACTTGGAAAAAATAGAAGTGCTACCATTCCTTCCATCAACATTAAGGATGAGACTTGCGTAGCCGCTGCAAGGTCCATCTACAAGGGAGGAAGAGGTAAAGACACCTTCAAAACACTCAACGACCAGTGGAATCCCACTACAAGTCTGAGTACCCAGGGAGGCCACTACTTCTTCTTCTGACATCGCTAAGTGGTCGTCAACACAATTAGTAGGGATGATCAGAGACTTAATTGATCAACTAGATAAGAGGCTCCTGCAGGTCCAAAGAGAAGCAGAAATTTTCAAAGAGCAAGCATGCCAAACGCAGGAAGAATATATAAGGATCCAGTCAGAGAAAAAACTATAAAGGGTTCAGGAAAAGCTTGCAGGAGCCTGGCTAGTGATCCAAAGGACAACACCCCAACTGCCACAGTCTAGTGCAGCAGGCGAGCCCAAGAAACAAATTGAGTTACTCCAGGGAGCATGGTCAGAGTTGGTCATTTGCACAGAGAACCTGGAATTAAAACTGCGGGAGAGTTAGTGTGAAGTAGAGCAACAACCTCGGAAGAGGCAAGAGCAAATGGAAAAATTAGTTCTTGAAGGAAATAACGCAAGAGAAGCCTTGCACAAACAAACAACAGAATGCACGAGGATCTTTTGGGAAGTTAGTAATTGGATGGGTATCATTGCAAAGCACAACCAGACTCTGGAGGATGTGTGCACAAAGATCCAGTCGCTTAATGAGGAAGTTGTTGTCACTATGGACCTGCTGGAGCAGCAGGAAAAATTTGACCAGATCCAATATGCAGACAATGAGCTGAATGATCTATTTGAAGCATAGTTAGTAGCTAAGGAAGAGCTACGAGAGTTTCAACCTGTCATTTAGACAACCTACATGAAAACGCATCAGGTATATGCTATAGATGATTCAGAGTGGAACTCCCTGGTCGCGTCCAATCCTAAGGGATGCATTACAGACGTGATTCGGATGTGACTCAACAGTTTGTGGTTGAAGCTTCACTTCTTGCCAGGAAGTGGCAAAATAAAATCGTCAGTTTTCAAGGAGTAAGGAAGAGAGCCCTGGAATTGGTCCCAGAGTTGGGCCCTTCATTTGAAGAGGAGGAAAATGAAAGAGTGCAAGAAGAAGATGGAAGAAAAGTAGAGATAGAGGATAAAGGAAACCAACAGGGAAAACCAGAGATCACATAAGAACCAAGGACTTGACTTGAGGACGAGTCAAGTAATGTGGTCATAGCCTGTTGGGCCCTTCGTTTTGTTGATTAGAAGTTGTGCAAGGAAGACTACAGTCCCAATTTTGGTCAAACACAAGTTGCGCAAGCCACAAAGGAGATGGAAAACAGAGCAAGGGAGGAAACAAAAATCGGTTGGAAAGAAAGATAGCGCAACACCAACTCGAAGAAGGAGGTTACAACAAGAACAAGAAAGAAATAATTCAAGAGCCAACTGGATTATATATACCAGACATATATGATTGTAAAGGGTTGGATGGGATTATCATTCACTCCATTTAAGTTATTTTATTGTAATTAATGTCCATCTTGGGAAAATGGTCAAAGCCAGAAAAGATTGTAAGAGAGTAATGACTTGTATTTGTTGAATTGTATCCGAGAAACCCCTTTGATGATAATATATGGAAGGACCTAACGTTTTGAAATATTTTGTGTAATTCTCTGTCTATGTCTATGAATTGTCATTTTACTTTACTTCTTCATGTATGATAAGATCAATATGTTATAGCTTGTTAGCAAATGATGTCGCAACTCTCTTGTCTTTATTATTAGTTATGAATGGGTTCAGATCTACTACTTGTTAGTTCATCTTGCGCAAGACTATGTTGAATCTTGACGATTCTGGAGATCTATCTAAGTATTCTCCTTACCCTTCCCTATCTTCTTGTCTTGGTTGTGCTTCAGGTGAGACTTCTTCTCTTCAGAGAAGATGAAAATGCCAATGCTCTAGACTACTTGGTACCTTTTGTTGGTAACCTAACAAGGACCCTGATTTGATCAAATTTGCACCAACACCTTGAAAGGGGTGGTGCCTACAAAGTGGTCACTTGATGAAGACATGTCTACTATTGTTGGGAGTTGTCGAAATATTTGGGAAAAATTATCCATCATCCCATTCCTCTTTTGCACGAGGGAGTCCTTGAGCAACAACTTAATAGGATCTCTTGCTCCCTCATCTATCTTTTCATCTTCCATGGGAGGCCGCCGAAACCGACATGGATGGTTTTTCAGAGGCTCAAAGAGTTTGAGTCCCTGCTCCTTATACTCTGACCTTGTTGGGAACATGCAAAGAGAAACAGATAAAGAGAAAACCACTTTGATACCACTGATTCGGATTTATGAGGGAAAAAATGAAACACAAAATTATGACAGAAACACAAAGATATAATAAAACTCAATTTATATTAATGAATGAAATATGCAGGAACTATAAAAATGCAGAGTGAAATGAACTCGCTAGAATGGTGGTAGATAAAGCATGAATGAAAAAACCCTAAACATCCAAAACCCTAACCCCACAAGATGAAAGGACAAAAAGTTTATGGGTCCCATTGTGATTAGTTGATATGTCAACTTCCTGGGGGCATAACTTTTGGGGCACTTGATAGCCGATCAAAAAGGTCTAGCTGAGAAGTATAGATTTCGAACGACCCAATACATGCTTTCAAGTATCCACTAGGAACGTCATTTAGGACCTCGAAAGTTTAGGACCAGAAAAAAAAACTATAGAACACTATCAAGATGGAAAGTGTGTTTTGTGGATAGCCACAGATGTCCACTTGGTTCAGTCCTCTCATTGTATATTGTCATGAATACTTATTATTATTAAATGTTTTATTGATATTGTCATGAATAGTTATTATTATTAAATGTTTTATTGATGAATGAAATTTATAAATAAAGAAATACATATTTTTGCTAGATATGTTTCTATTTATATTTTCTGCTGGATGGTTGTGTTTGCTGAAACTCGTGAATGGGTTAAATTTTAATTTAAAAATTTTCTCCATTTAATTTTTATAATTTTTTCTAAAACTTAAATCTTTAAAGGATAAGGGCAATATAATTTAGATTAAATTTTAATTTTAAAAAATTTTCCATTTAACTTTTATAATGTTTTCTTAAACTTTAAAGGTTAAGGAAAAAATGGTTAAGAACGCTGTGTAGACATAGATAGTAACGGAAAAGCCAAATCAACAATAACGAAGTCCATTGTTGGAAATGTGGGACTTCATGCCAAGGTCTCTATACTACTATTGATTCCAACTTGCAAAATTAATTGATCTACTACTTGCTGGTTTGAATTCTCCGGAGATCAGACGAAATAGCCCACCTTCTCTTCTCCATACAGTACCGTCTACTCTTTGTCTGCTAAGGGCCCTGAGTTCTGCAACAAAATGATCATTGGTCAACCATGGATGCTCAAAGCCCATGGCCATGCCTGACCGGTTAGTCACCATTTCTGTTTAATCCAACTTATGATTTCGTGATTTTATTTGTTGCAGATTTCGGTATATCTCTGCTCTCTGTTTTACTATAGTATGGATAACTTAGTGAAGACACTGATTTTTTTTTTTTTCAAATGTTTGGAGTTCTATTGGTATTGGTTTATATAGGTTTATATAAAGATTTTAGGCTAGTGCAGGGTTGTAGTGGGAGTAGGTTAATTCTGGAGCAATCTTTTTTCTAGAGTTATTTTTTCTGCAGATTTTATTTTAAATTTTCGGTCAAGCCAGAAACCTAATTGATTTTCTGAGCATCTAGGTTGGTTTAAAATGAGGCAAAACCCTGAGGTGAAATTATGAAATACATGAAACTTTGATCCATATTAAACTTAGACCCTCCCTTTTTTTTTTGCTAACAATGGGCACATTTAATAAGTTTTTAGTGCTTAATTAGTTTTGTATGGACAAGATTAAATATTGATGAAATATTCTTAGTCGTCCCAATAAATCAATGGTTGTTATTTCAACAACCACTAACTTTGTCACTATTATAATGGCATTAGTTTACATGTTTATTTTTTACTTTTACTTGATCATATTTAAAATTTGCTATGGTGGCTAGCTGATTGCCACTTCTTAGTGATTAACAAAGATCAAGGTTTTGTTACATAGTGGAGAGAATAACCATTTAATATTTACTAATTTACCAATCTGAGTAAATTCAGGTTTGGCTTTTCATTTTATAGTAGCTTTTCATTTTCTGAATCAATCTAGTCTCCTATATTATTTGAATAACATTAAAATAAGAAAACAATTTAATCAATGAAATCCAAGATTAAAGTATATCAATTAATTTAATAAAATTTTCATAATAAAAAAAATAAACATTTTTCGAAAAGATGAAACTAAAAACTTTTAATACATACTAGCAAAAAAATATCATATTTTCATATATAATATTTAATGTATATGTACAACTTTTGTTTCATTATACTGCATAGCCTATGAGTATTTTAAAGCTCTCGTGGATTCTTTATACACGGTCAATGGCCACTGTATTATGAAGACCACGTTAATGTTGATGGTAACTGTACATTTAGTTTGATTCTATGTAAATTAATTAAAAGAAAATGGCCATGTCAACTCAACAATATTTATAAAGTAATGAGTATTTAAAATGCGTATTAAGTTGATAGTTAATTATATAGGTTTATATTTATTTGAAATGGGTATATTTAATCATCTTTTAATTATAAATTTTAATCTTATGATTAATAATTGAAGATGTTGATATATTTTTAATAGTCTTTCTAAATCAATAAATGATATTTACTCTTCATGATTTTCTAACATATCTTTTACATGGTTAGATTTAAATTCATATCTCACATACAACCAACCACTGACAGCAACTACCAAATTCATCAAATTCACTCAAGGTTTCATTTTCTAAATCCAAATTCGCCCAACATTTCATTTTCTAAGTCCAAATTCAACAAGGATTTCATTTTCTAAATCCAAATTAGTCCAACATTTCATTTTCAAATTTGATACCTGGTCGCAACTGTTGAATTACTCCCCTGCCCCTCCCAGCTTCGTAAAAGACATCCCATAGCTTCTCCTCCATCAACGCCTCTGCCCACAAACTGCACTGATCCACTATAATGTCTCCCACTTTAAACATACAACTCCTAATTACATCAGCCAGCCAACTCTCTATTACATCCAACATTTCTTCTATGTTGTGCGAAATATTTATAATGCTTTCACTCAGTTTGTACAAGTTATTCCCTGCAATTACGGCCTTCCAATCCTTGGAGTCATATCCAGTACTACTGATGCACGCCTTTTGCTTCCCTATATGTGTAAGTCGCTGGAAAGCTTTTTTGGCAGCTTCGAAAGTTCTGGCTTCAAAGTTATTAACGGGAAGAGGCACGCCCAACCACTTGCGCCATTTTTTCAGACTGTGGAATAGTCTGTCTGCTTGTTTGCTCACCAGAGCAGCTTCCGTATCTGAATTTTCGACGAGATCCATGATTCCCCGTGCCTCGCAGCAGGCCTCTATACAGTGTTCCACGGTATCGGTAGCAGGACCGGCAGAGAACCTGTCATATTCTTGATAGAATGCAGAGAGTTCGATGATAAAAGTGAGGAGGGAAACTGCAGTCATCTTTGCAGAGCTGTTCCCCATGTTGAAATACTTTTCGACCCGTAATTTTCTTTGAGAGATTGCAAAGGGATCGGTCGACCTTTGCATGGGCTTTTTATCCAACAAGGAAATCATTGCCTTGCAATTTTTTCCATGGAATTCTCCTTCTGTCATCCGCGCCTTCATCTCCTGGATGGATTTTAGATTGGCTATCCGCACGCCCGCTGGATTCTCGCCCGGCATGTACATAAGAGCGTTTAAGTATTTGACGAAGTCGCCATGATTTCTCGGCCCTACTAGTCCACCGTTTTTGTGCAGATTATAGAGCACCGAAAACTCATGAGAAACCCTACCCATTAAAATCCTCTCCATGTAGTGATTAGAGAAAACCATCTCTGAAATCAACCAGCAAGCTTTGCTCATTAGAACGAGAAGGTTCTGCACACCAAGCAAGACAGGCAGGAGCTTGTAGAGCCGCAGTTTCTGAACAAACATAAGCAGAAACTCACTAAAAAAGCTTAAACTCTTGATTGATTCTACGTCCCTCTCCGTGAATTCTTCTTGCAACTCAAGCATGGCTCTTGTCCAGAAATCCTCGACACGAAAAAATTGCTTGACATTTAAAGCCTCCGAACCCATACGTCTTGGGTAGAAGACAACGGCCGTGAGCCATCTCCAGCAGAGGATCGCCCAACCCGATAAGATGAAATCCACAGCAAGACAACAACAATGCCCCTCAACCAGTCAAATCCATCGGCCTCAGGGATTACGAGTCCTCTTGTCATAATCCAGCCCCGTAGAGAAAATCCTAGGGAAAACACAACGCAAATCGTGACGAGGAAACCTACGGAAGAGATCAGAACTGATCGGGCGATGATGTACTGAGGCTGGTGAGTTCGTGCCGTGATCCATGACCGCACCGCGTGCTCTTCGACTGCTTCCCACCAAACCACCGATCCTGAGTTTCTGTGCTCCGATCTGGACAATAGCACGGGAATTCTCTGAGCCACTACGTCGTGAATGCTCTTGCTAGCGAAAGCGGCACAGACCAAAAGAAGAACGAGTAGCACAATCGAAGTTAAAATAATTATTTGAGTAATTATGTCGAAAGGCGTATATCTATTGATAATGGGCAGATTTAATAGGGGTTAGTGCTTAATAAGTTTTCTATGGACAGGGTTAAATATGGCTGGAATATTCTTAGTAGTCACACAAAATAAATGGTTGTGATTTCAATCATTAACTTCCTAGCTAGCTATTATAAAGACATCTGTTTATGTGTTTATTTTTTTACATTTACCTAATCATATTTAAAAATTACTTTGATAACTAATTGATTGCCACAATATCAACACTAAATAAATGAAGCTCAACCATTTATTTGTTAATCAATAATAAAATTTAATATATTCTTTTAAGGATTTTTTTCATCTTATCAGCCTTTCAGCGTTGATCGGCCACAATTATGTGGCTGTGCTAATCAAATACAAAACATTAGCAAAATCCCACGGGACGGAGCCAGCGTTCCAATATTTGGACACCTGCGGCGCTGATAGACAAGGCCAACATGTCGCTCCACAAGTTCCGGTCGCGCGAACGGGCGACGCCGACCACCATGCTTCCAATGAAGACGCACGTGACAGCCCTTCTGCCGAGTGCCATCATCATGTTAGAGAGAATCACATTGGATATTTTTTCTAGGGATTCTGTGTTGAGCTCCTCCGAGTCTGAAATGCTCACAATGGGGCGGGAGATCAATCCGAGCAACTGAAGACTGAGAGCTCCCAAGACAAGAGAGTCCCCCGGAATCCAATAAGTTTTCTTTCTCTTTGAGCGCCATGCGTCCAGACCGAGCAGTAGCAATAGAAATACCGAGCCAAACGATACGCTCAACAGACTCGCTGTAGCAGCAAGCCGAGGGAGGTACGCCAAAACATGCCGAGCGGGGTTCGTTGTGGGAGCGGCCATGATTTTATTACCTTAATATAAACTTCAAAATTTTATTACCTTAGTATTGGTCATACTAGTGTAAGAGTCTGTAGCATATAGCTAAGGGTGATTAAATAACTCTTAACATTATTCCCCTGACCTCGGCTAAATTTGAAAGGCCGCACAAATTGCCGATGCATCCAGCTTAACCACTCGTTAGTTTCATGTGTTAATTGAAACGAAGTGGCATCACCACACAGGTACGCTTCACATCCATACAAACAAAGCTGTCCAAAATGACCCCTGGTATCCATAGAATTAATCCCAATGGAACGTGGCAATGAGAAGTTTTATACATATTAATTCTGATTAAAAATTATTTTTAATCAATAAAGACTAGTTTAAAATTGCTTGGAACTTATAACTATAACCCTAATAACCTATGCATGCACAATCACGATTGACATCCTTGAAACGCCCATCCTAATACTGGAACTTGACATCCAGGCGGCCACATCACTGTAAAATTACACGGGACATCATCACTGTAAAATGTAAAAAAAAATGTAAATGTAAATGTTAAAATTAATGTAAATGTAAATGTTAAAACTAAAGTAATCCTTTTTGGATTTGCTAAATTATGGTTTATGGAAATTGAAAAGTCAATTTAGTAATTTCTTAATCATGTTATGTAAAAGTGAAAAAGTAAACATGATGAATAAATGAATTAATAAATGCAAGAGAGTTAATTAGACAAATTTCATTCATCCATTCGAATGTGACGAAGAATATGCTAACATCTTAAATTCATGACCATCAGATTAAATCTTGTAATTAAAAGGATGATTAATCAAATGATTCTGATGCCTATCGACGTAAAAATGGAAAAAATTTCAACAAAATTTGAACTGGATGTTATTTTCTACTACATCCTGCTTTTAATGTAAGTTGTCAAATTGCTCTAAAGGTGAAAAGACAAATTGTCACAATAGATGTCAAAATCCAGGCCTTCTTTTAAAGTAAGTTGTCAAATCGCTCTGAAGGTGAAAATACGAATCATCATAAACCTTCCAGTCTGCATAAAACGCGTGAGAGGTGAAATGGATGTAAAGGGTAAGACATTAGGAGTATTGGAATTATTATTTTTAAAACCGTCCTAAATCTATGCCCCTCTCTAAAATAATATATACGCTCCACTGTAAGACTGGAGGGCCTCATACGAGCGGGAGGGAAGGCGCGACAAGTGAGATAGAGGCATACAAACTTGGCCTTTTGTCTTCATCTGTGCCCATTTTATATCTATAGATTAGCATAAAGCTTCCAATTTGCAGAAAATGCGTGAGAGGTGAAATGAATATAGAGGTTAATACATTAGGTGTATTGGGATTATTAGTTTTAGAAGGTTACTATGTCACTCTCTAAAGGCTACCACGATCTTTTTTTTTACAAGAACCGATACTGATTTATATTAAAAAAGAAGGGGGATAGTGCAATTAAAAAAATGGGCATCATGATTAATATAAACTTTAACAAAACTATTGTCCAAGAACAAAAAATTACACTTAATTACTAATCACTGATAACTTGGAAGTTGTCTTGATTCATCCTTTCATGTTTGATTTTCGAAGTTGTTGAGTGGTCGCTGCTCCCTGTGGATCGTTTCTCTAAATTAGGGTCTGATTCAAAGTAGGTTCTTCTCTGTTTTCGTGCCCCTTAGAGCGGTTGGAGTGTTGCCCAGAGAAAATTTTCCTCCTAAAGACACTTAGAGGGGGAGCATTTTCTACTTCTATTTTTTTCAATTTTCTCTTCAGTCTTCTGGTGATCCTGCTCCTTTGTTCTTTCTGTCAGGCATTTTAAATCCACTTCCTGAATTGTCTTTTGTGCTTTAAGCCTATCAACTTACTGCTGCAAGTTTTGAACATGATTTGAAAAGTCCTGAAAGTTCGATTGATACATTCGCTCAACTCCTTTTTGCCATCCATCGAGCTTCTGCATAAACCCGATCAATGTCTCTTCCAAATTTTTGAGGCGTTTATGAATTCTGGGCAGGTGAGGGGGTGTTGGGGTCGCCAACTCCATTTTACCATCTGAAATTTGATCCCCTGCAACAGATAGTTGTAGAAACCACAAGCAACTGTCTTCGTTTCTGCGCAGCGTAATTGCCACCCTCAATGAAAATGAGAAAGTTATGATGCAGTTCAATGAGCTCGAACAAGTTCATGGTGCCTTCTTGCAAACTTCCACACGCTCTGTATGTTGTCTAAAGTACAAAATAATCAGAGTTTAGTGACGAAATTTCCTAAGTGTAGATCCTCCTATATCCTCCATGAATGCACGTGTGTCTCATCCATCTATAGACATGCAGAACACGTACTGCTATGACTCTATCGGCTGTGAAATAAGCTACGTTTTCCATGTTTCCATGTGAAGTGTTATAAAAAATATGACGAGCGGAGGGTGACCTCCGATCTAAGGGATTGGGTCCCACCGTGAGTGATCCCCAATGATTATACATCATTCCTCTAAGTTGTATGCTTGATTTGCTTGGTGATCAACTTTCTTGTTTTGATTTCTTATCACATGAAACACATTGAAGTTTTCCATGGTTTCTTTGTGGTCTAGAATCATTGTTATTATTCGATTGAGGATTATGTTGTTTGGAGGAATTTTCTGATATATAGTTTGGATAGTAAGAGTTGAGTCTCCTACTATACTTAGGTTTTTGACCTCTCTGTTCTTTGCTATCTCCAATCCTTTTCAAGCAGCAAGATTCTACCATTATTGTTAGTTGTTTTTCCTAGTCCCCCCTAAAAACTTGCTTACTCTATTCCTCTAGGGTCAAACAACACCCCCCCACCCCCAAAGACTACATCCATTTCAATATTTAAGAAAAATTTAAAAACTTGGAAAAAAAAGTGAAATTTATAATTAACTCCATACAAATAGATAGTCACTCGTAGTTATATATATCAAATAAATGGTCAAAATCATGGCTATATATCAAATACATACAAAATGATTTAACAATACAAATCAAGAAATAGTGTTTCCATAACATTAATTTTGTCAATTTCAACTAGGAGCAAAACACTGTCGTCAACAACATGTGAGTAATGTGAAAAACATTTTGTTGTTACCTATCAACTCAAGTGAATGAGAAAGGATCAAATTGAAAACTTGAAGGCATAGTTTTTATTTTATCCCAAACACAAATGAAACACAATTAATTCTATACTCAATTTGAAACACATTGAATTATAGATTAGTTATTACATAATTACAAATTTAGAGTCGATACCTCTTTGGCATTGAACCCAAATTTGATAAACTCCTAAACACTTCAATACCAACTATACATGATAAAAGAAAATGCATGCCTTGGGTGGTACTTATCTTGCCCAAAACGATTTACCCAATAACATGTATATACCATATCCATGGCACACTGGCATGGTTGGGATTTCTCACCATTTCTTTTGAACATATCGAGAATTAGAATATGAGACGCACTTTGTAGAGTTGTTTATCTTGCCACATATATGGAATTTGCGGTCGCCCTCTTTTAGCAACAATTTTTGTCTTGGGCACAAAACTACCTAGGTCTGTAGGTTGCACGAGAAGCGCCCAAGCGCAGCACGGAATAATCTCTTTTCAGGTTACAAGTCAAGCAAGCAGGCGAAGTTTTGTTGTCAAGCGGCCGAGACCCATCTATAAAGCTGATCGATGGTCACCGAGATCTTGGGGCTACCAAGTTACCCGAGATATAGTGTCAGAGAAAGCACCTATATTTCAAGACAAAATCTGGGTCATCCAATCCAGTGACGCATGGTGCAAGATCTAGTCACATCGGCATATCGACATTCGGGAGTTTGAAGGGTAAAGGTTCCTCGTCATCTCACATATCAAAACTCTGAACCCCAAAGCACCGAAAGCACCCAGAGTCGAGCCCATGGTTTTGGCGACTGGTCACAAAGGAGAAGGCTTGGAGGAGGGGCACTAAGGTTTATCATGTGGAAAGATGGGTCCCGAAGCGCCGAGAGCGATTTTAGCCGTTCATCCCGAAGGGACACGTGGTGCACGATTAGGCTCTCTGCCTTTTCACTCATCGCGACTTCGAAGCACAAGGAGAAGCTCTTTCATATCCCCAAGATGCGAAGCATCGAGGCCGTCCCGGACCCGGGCCCACAGTATTACCGAATTGGTTCAAGACCATCAGATCAGAGAGGGGCATGTGGCAACCATTAGGCCCTCTCAACATTTCTCCCACCGCAATTTTTAAGAGAAAGGATCTGCTCCTTCCTATCCACGAACCCCGAAACATCGAAAGCACCTTTCAAGATAGGCACAAGGTCACAGCCCGTAGTCGCTTGGAGGCGATAGAAAGAGATGTGCAAAGAGCCGAAGTGTTGGGTATAGCTGTAGAAGGGATCACCGTGTTCTCCAAGTGCTAGTTCAACTTGATCTCAACCCTGATACTTGCTCGGAGTAAATGAAGAAGAGAGAGGGTGGTTGAAACCTCACCTCACTCGTTAATTGCAAGGTATGGATGTCCCGGTGGAAAGTTTGCCCGAGATGGTCCTCTGTACTGGTTCTTTCCACAAAATCCATGCCGAGTCCTCAACTCACCAGGGAAGCCTGCGCATGCTAATTCATCATTTAAGGGCTCAGCTACCCCCTGGTGTGATCCATGCAGAATTAAGGTGGCATATGACAGAGGAGTGCAAGTCAGATTTGATTGAAGAGACGCCCCATCCTGAAAGTCTAGGATGACTCTACTGGGGTTTTTGTTGGAGTATATGAAGGCGTTTTTGTCATTTTTTGTAATCATCGATGGTAGAGCGAAGCTATTGATTGTAAAGTTTTAACGAACACTCTAGTTCTCTAGTTATGCATCTGTATGTAAGATTTCTTGTTTAATGACAGACAATTTTCTTACCCCATCTAATTTTCATTTCATACTAAGGGAATTCATGATTGACTGATTCACATGAATTATTGCAATTATGTTACGATAAAGGATTTATTGTTGCATTGTTGTATTCTCCGATTTTCTGTGTTTGAATGTAAGAAGATCTTGCGTTTAGATGTTTTCTCCTACAGTCTGTTAGAAACTTGATGTTTACGACATAACTTTGCATTTCTCTTATACAAGTCTTCCCCCTATTCACCCTTACTACAACTAACTGTCTGAAGTTTATCTGAGACCTCACTTTCCCATGCATGCCTGGCCTAGTTTCAGAGTTAAAACAATATTGTTTTGAGTTAACTTTCATTCGATCACCCCTTTTTATAAACAAATCGTGACATAAACTGATGGGCGTCGGGCTCTACTCCTGCTGCAATCTAGGAGTGACTTTTGACACTAACATTTCTAGCGTCGTTGTCGGGGACGAAGTTGAAAATTTTCCCCGAGATTGGACGACAATGAGCCTCTGATTCTGAAGGTGCATTAGGTATCAGAGCCTTTGAAGATTGCTATTGTGCATCTGGTGACTCCATTGTGACGACTCCACTGTGGTGAACCTGCTGTGTTAATTGTGGCTTTCAGAGGCAGGCATATGCGGTCCCATCCACAATTGCCTCTAGCTACACCTGAAACTGATCCGGAGGTGGTTCTCAGGAAAGTAAAGGTCTCTAAAGGAGAAGCTTTCACCGCCGAACCAGGTAATCTTCCATCTCCTTCTGTAGGAACTCCATTTTCTCCTCCTCAGTCTCTTAGCAGACCTTTTTCTGAAGTTTCTCGCTTCCTGAATTTCGGAAGTGTTCCTATTGAGTTTCCCTCCCTGGTCTAGGATTGGAGGGAGAAATCCTTGTCACTCCCCTCTCCCCTGAAGCTGTACCTTGGCGTAGACCCAAGACCACATAAGATTTCCCCACTCCTAGATTTACCACTCCTCCTCTTGCCACTATTGTCGCTTCTGCACAAAGAGAAGCATCTGCTGACTTAAGCCCATTGGCCTTCTCCCTAAATTCCCTATTGTTTCCCTTTCCACTTAAAATCTCATCCCCAGTATCCCCTTTTCGAGCTCCTTCTCCTCCAAGTTCTCCTCCACATAATATCCCCATGGTAGGAGAAAATCCCCCTATGACCAGAATGGAGGCTATTATAGCCGCTAGGTGTGATCCCCTTGTATTACCTCAGCCTCTCAATGCCCTCCCAGCAGATGGTTACCTCAAGCAGCTGCCCAAGTTTACAGGCGAAAGGGGACATAACTGCAGAAGAACACTTAGAAGCCTTTTATAGTTTTACAGATGATAATGTTATCATGCATGTAGATGTATGGATGAGAATTTTTGTCCATAGTCTTCAAGGCGAGGCTAGAAAATGGTTTAAGGCCCTGCCTCCTGGATCTATTGATGGGATCGAAGCTTTGGATAGTGCCTTTTTGAGACAATGGGGAGATAAAAAAACTTCATGTATTACATGACAGAGTTTGGGTCTTTGAAGAGAAAAGAAGGGGAGTCTATCTCTGACTTCTCCAAGAGATTCAATAAAATGTACAATAAAATCCCTGCTGAGATAAAACCCTCCGAAGCCTCTACAAAGATCACTTATGCTAGCGCCTTTGATCCCGATTTCTACCTCCTGTTGAGGGAGAGAAGAGCCACTACTCTAGCCCACATAAAGGATGCAACCGTGGAGGTAGAATCTAACATATTGGTTGTTGATCGACTCAGGAACACTGCTGATAGAAACATATCCAGGCAGAGGCCTGAAGCTTCCCCTTCCAGTTCCTCTCCCCTGCCCTTTCAAACAGATGAGACAACTAGAATGCTAAAATCACTTTCTGCCAAGATGGAAAGGTGGGAATTAGAAGGGAAGCCCATCTACAGAAATCCCCAAAATACAAATAGCAGAGGTTTCAGGAAGCCTAATAACAATGTGCCACAGGCTTTCCCAAGGGAACAGAGGAGCAAAGATAGGGATGATCAGAGGATTCAAACCCCTCTCCAGAACAACCTAGTTTCTCATGAGGAAGGGGAGGAGGTGGATGAACTCGACCCTGAGATCCACTGCATCGAGGACACTTCCCTGTTTCCTCATTTGACTCAATCTACATATGAAGAGTCCCTTATCAACACTCAAATCAACGAGTTGAGTAGAGGGGGAAAAGCCAACAACACTCCTAACAGATATAATCTCAGGTCAAAAGAGAAAGAAGGGAATTTTGATAGCTAGGATCAACCCCTTGTAGCGGAAAGGCCTACTAAAGCTGCAACAACCACTACTAAAGAAAAGAAAACTCAGGATACTTCACCAGTAGCCAAGGAACCTGTCTCTGAGGTAAGGGAAGCTCCTAAGACTATTCCCTCCTTTAATTTTGAGCATGAGATTCAGAAGATTAGAATCCCTATACCCCTATCCGAATTAGTTAAAAATGAAGATTTCAAAAGGTCCCTCTCCAAGATGCTACAATCTGAGCCCCCCCAGCCTTCCACGAACTCAATAAATCTCCAAGATGAAAAGCCAGCAGTTGTCCTAGGGCCCATGGTAGAAGATAGATATGATTCATGCCCTCTTTTCTACACATCCCTGAACATACATGATAAAGTGTTGCATAACTGCCCCATGGATTCAAGGGCTTCCCATAACCTTATGCCCAAAATAGTAATGGAAGAATTGGGATTGGAAGTGACAAAGACTTATCATGATTTGTACTCTTTCGATTCAAGGAGAGTGCAGTGTCTGGGAGTCATCAAAGACCTGGTGGTTTCTTTGTTTCAGCTTCCCATGAAGAGTGTGGTCATGGATATTGTGGTAGCTGATGTCCCCCCCCAAGTTTGGCATGTTGTTGTCAATATCTTGGATTAAAAATCTTGGAGGAACATTACAGATGGATCTCACATACGCCACCATTCCAGTCTTCGGAGGGGAACAAAGGAGGTTATATAGGGAAGCTCAGCTGGCCTACATTGTTAGTGACGAAGAAAACCCCACTAGTCATCCTATTCACACGTGACACTGATCTGGGGTCTAGTTTATTGCAGCTCACTAATGCTCCTGAAGACCCTTTCCAAGTCAGAAAACAACCCAATCTTAATTATCAGATCCCCCCTCCAACCATCTCTGTTTGGAAGATGTTTTTCGACGGAGCTTCTTCTACCAAAGGCGCTGGCGCTGAAGTAGTTTTTATGTCACCTTCTTAAGAGACCATATCCCTGTCATACAAGCTGGAATTTGAAACCACCAACAATGTGGAAGAGTATGAAGCTCTTGTTCTGGGTATGAGGGCTGCAAAAGAAATGGGAATTAAAGAGATAGCAATATTTGGAGATGTTGAGTTGATTATCCAGCAAGTCAGAAATGCTTATCGTGCTAATAATCCCTGGCTCAGAAATTATAGAAATGAGGTATGGGACCTGATTGATAATTTCTTCTTGGCTTTTAACATTTCTTTCATTCTGAGGGGGGAAAATACTTCAGCTAATTCTGTAGCTGTCTCAACTAGTTTTCTCAAAGTTCCTCTGTTGCGTATGGTCAAGTATGATGTTGAAATAAAATATAGGCCCTCTGTACCAGACAATGTCAAGCATTGGAAGGTATTCGAAGATGATATGGAAATTGAAAAATTTCTCCAATCTGTTGATGAATTTTCTGTGTTTCACATTGATCAGGATACTGACCCGGAAGGTGACCCTCACCCTGAGGTGTTTTTAAATGAAATTGCTAATCATCAGATTATTCAGCTACCTACCAATCACATTTTGAGGGTACTAGTCCCTTTAGAAAGATTGTTCGATGGGAATGATGTGGTAGTGAAGGGTAGTGTTTCAAATGAAGATGTTGATACAGCCGAATGTAACATTGGCACACAGGAGGAGCCTAAGTTTGTCAAATTATCAAGCAACCTGACCAATGAACAGAGGGTAGAATATATTGAGTTATTAAAGGAATTCACTGATGTGTTTGCATGGGCCTATGAAGACCTCAAGACTTATGACACATCTGTCATTGAGCACAAGATCCCACTGAAAGAAGAGGCTAAGCCATTCAGGCAGAAGCTGAGACAGATAAATCCCATGTTGTTTCCCATCATGGAAAGAGAAGTGAAGAAATTTTTAGATGCCCAAATCATTGTCCCTTTGAGATATTTCGAATGGGTGGCCAATTTGGTCCCGGTGAGAAAAAAAAGTGGAGAAATTAGGCTCTGTGTTGATTTCAGGAACCTGAACAGCAGCTCAAAGAAAGAAAACCACCCCTTGCCCAACATGGAGCAAATATTGTAGAGGGTAACTGGTACATCTTGGATATCCAAGATTGATGGTTTTTCTGGCTATAATCAGATATCAGTCATGCATGAGGACAGAGAAAAAACAACCTTCACCACTCCTTGGGGAACATTCATGTATGCCAAAATGCCTTTTGGATTGATGAATGCAGGAGAAACATTTTAGCGAGCCATGGACATAGCCTTCATTGGGGAGAAAGATCAGTTTTTGGTAATATATCTATATGACATCAGAGTCTTCTCGAGGTCAGATAAAGAGCACTGCTATCACCTGAGGAAATCTTTCTTGAAGTGTCAAAGGTTTGGCCTTTCCCTAAATCCCAAGAAATCTTTCTTTGCTATGAAGGAAGGGAATCTATTAGGCCATATAGTATTAGCAGAGGGAGTAAGGATTGATCCTAGCAGAGTAGAGGCAATTCAGACCCTGTCACGTCCTAGATCTAGGAAGGAAGTTCAAGTCTTTTGGGGGAATATTAATTTTCTGAGGAGATTCATCTCAAATTTTGCTAAGCTGGTGAAACACATCATGGCCATGATCAGGAAGGGAAATGAAGTGAAATGGATCGTTGAACCTAGGGAATATTTTGTCCAAATAAAAAGGGCATTGAGTGAGGCACGTGTGTTGATCAGTCCTGACTATTCCAAAGATTTCCTAATTTTCTCTTTTGCTTCCTTTGATACAGTAGCAGCGGTCTTGTTGTAGGAAATTGAGGAAGGGTGAGAGAAACCCATTGACTTCTTCAACAAGGCATTAAGAGATGCAAAGATCAGGTATGAAATCATGGAGAAACATGCCCATGCCTTGGTGAAAGCTCTCAAAGCTTTCAGAGTCTATGTCCTGCACTCAAATGTAACTGCATACGTTCCTTCGGCCTCCGTGAAGGACATCCTTGTACAACCCGACATAGATGGGAGGAGGAGTAAGTGGATAGAAAAGATCCTAGAGTTTGACTTGGAAATAAGGCCTACCAGATTGATCAAAGGTCAAGGCTTAGCCAAGCTGTTGGCTGAAGCAAATTGCAAAGCCTTGGGGGTAGATTTCATCAATGCATGTTCAGAAAATCAGCATAATCAACTGTCTGATGTAGACCCTCAAACAGAACCCTTGTTGGCTTGATGTCCTTGGTATAAGTATGTCATATATTTTCTACAGGATTTGCGGCCTCCAGATGGCCTGGAAAGAAACAAGGCAAGAGCTCTGAAGCTCAAAGCAGTCAGATATTGCCTTGTCGATCAAATTTTATACTGGAAAGATCCCGTGGGGGTGCTTTTAAAATGCATGAATCCACAAGAGGCTGACATGATCATGGTTGAATTTCATAGAGGCCTATGTGGAGGGCACCATTTCTGGAATACCACAGCTCACAAAATTCTCAAAGCTGGGTACTACTGGCCCACCTTGTTCACTGATGTCTGTAGAGAAGTTAGAGCCTGCATCCCATGCCAAAGTTTTTCAGGAAAGCAATAGCTCAAATCTCTGCCTTTAAACCCTGTAGCTATTTCAGGACCTTTCCAGCTATGGGGCCTAGATTTTATTGGAGAAATCCACCCTACTTCCAATGGGCAGCACAGATGGATCCTGACTGCTACATATTTCTTTACTAAGTGGATCGAAGCTATCCCCACCAGAAGTGCTTCCCACAAGGTAATTATTGGATTCTTGGAAGACTTCATCACAAGATTCGGCTGCCTAAGAAAGATTGTTACTGATAACATAGCCTCATTCAAGGTTGAGCTATTAGCCAAGTTCTCTGAGAAATTCAGGATCAAACTAATTCACTCCACCCCATACTATCCCCAGGGAAATGGTTTAGCAGAGTCCTCCAACAAAAGCCTGATAAGGATCATCAAAAGACTATTGGAGGAAAACAAAAGGGCCTGGGATTCAAAGTTGAAGAGCCTGATGACATGATCAGAAGAGTTCATCAACTGGTGGAAGTCCAGCAGGCCAGAGAGCAAGTAATGGATAGAATTCAGAACCATCAACAAAAGGTCAAACTGGCTTTTGACTATAAAGTTAAGAAGAAAGAGTTTGAGATCGGGGATTTGGTGCTTAAGTGGGATGCACCCATGCAAGATAAGGGAAAACACGACAAGTTTGATGCCCTATGGATTGGGCCTTTCAAAATCTCTGAGGTTTTCTCAAACAACACGTACAGGTTGCAGGATTTGGAGGCTGAAGAGGTTTTCAACAGACCAGTAAATGGGCATTTTCTGAAGAAATGTTTTGTTTGAGCCTTAGATGGCTCCTTTGTTTGTAAATATTGTCCTTTTGGTGCTTTATTCATTTTCTTTTTTATTATTTTCGTCTTAGTAAATGACTCCATAGCCCAACAGAAGTCACTGAAGCTGCTAAATGAGTTCTTAGAGCATCACAAGGACTACTCTATCCCCCATGGAGCCTAATGTTAGCAACAATTTTTGTCTTGGGCACAAAAGTACCCAGGTCTGCAGGTTGCACGAAAAGCGCCCAAGCACAGCACGAAAAAATCTCGTTTCAGGTTACAAGTAAAGCAAGCGGGCAAAGTTTTGTTGTCAAGCGGTTGAGACCCATCTATAAAGTTGATCGATGGTCATCGGGATCTCGGGGCTACCAAGTTACCCAAGATATAGCGTCAGAGAAAGCACCTATATTTCAAGACAAAATCTAGGTCATCCGATCTAGTGACGCATGGCGCAAGATCTAGTCATGTCGGCATATCGACATTCGGGAGTTCGAAGGGTAAAAGTTCCTCGTCATCTCACATATCGAAACTCCAAACCTCAAAGCGTCAAAAGCACCCAGAGTTGGGCCCATGGTTTTGGTGCCTGGTCATAAAGGAGCAGGCCTGGAGGAGGGGCGCTAAGGTTTATCATGTGGCAAGATGGGTCCCGAAGTGCTGAGAGCGATCTTAGCCGTTCATCCCGGAGGGACACGTGGTGCGCGATTAGGCTCTCCACCTTTTCGCTCATCGTGATTTCGAAGCACAAGGAGCAGCTCTTTCATATCCCCAAGATGTGAAGCGTCAAAGTCATCCCGGACCCGGGCCCACAGTATTAGCGAATTAGTTCAGGACCATCAGATCAGAGAGGGGTGCGTGGCACCCATTAGGCCCTCTCGGCATTTCACCGACCGCAACTTTGAAGAGAAAGGATCTTCTCCTTTCTATCCACAAACCCCGAAACACCGAAAGCACCTTTGAAGATAGGCACAAGGTCACAGCCCGTAGTCGCTTGGAGGTGATAGAAAGAGCTACACAAAGGGATGAAGCGCCGGGTATAGTTGCAGAAGGGATCACCATGTTCTCCAGGTGCCAGTTCAACTTGATCTCAACCTTGATACCTGCTCGGAGTAAATGAAGAAGAGAGAGGGTGGTTGAAACCTCACCTCACTCGTTAATTGCAAGGTATGGATGTCCTGGTGGGAAGTCTACCCAAGATGGTCCTATGTACTGGTTCTTTCCACAAAAGCCATGTCGAGTCCTTGACTCACCAAGGAAGCCTGCGCACGCTAATTCACCATTTAAGGGCTTAGCTACCCCCTAGCATGATCCATGCAGAATTAAGGTGGCGTATGACAGAGAAGTGCAGGTCAGATTTTATTGAAGAGACGCCCCATCCTGAAAGTCTAGGACGCCTCTGCTAGGGTTTTTGTTGGAGTATATGAAGGCATTTTCACCATTTTTTGTAATCATCGATGGTAGAGAGAAGCTCCCGATTGTAAAGTTTTAACAGACACTCTACTTCTCTGGTTATGCATCTATATGTAAGATTTCTTGTTTAATGACAAACAGTTTTTTTACCCCATCTAATTTTCATCTCATACTAAGGGAATTCATGATTGACTGATTCACATGAATTATTGCAATTATGTTACGATAAAGGATTTATTGTTGCATTGTTGTATTCTCCAGTTTTCTGCATTTGAATGTAAGAAGATCTTGCGTTTAGATGCTTTCTCCTATAGTCTGTTAGAAACCTGATGTTTACAATAGACCTTTGCATTTCTCTTATACAAGTCTTCCCCTTATTCACCCTTACTACAACTCACTGTCTGAAGTTTATCTAAGACCTCACTTGCCCATGCATGCCTGGCCTAGTTTCAGAGTTAAAACAATATTGTTTTGAGTTAACTTCCATTTGATCACCCCCTTTTATAAACAAATCTTGACATAAATTGATGGGCGTCGGGCTCTGCTCCTACTGCAATCCAGGAGTGACTTCTGACGCTAACACCCTCTTTATGTGGGCTCATCACCACCTCCATTATTAGTCCCTGTCGAAGGTGCAGAGGGACTATAGCGATTGATAATTCATTGACTTCATATTAATCTGTCCTTTGACTGTAAATTTTCGCATCATCTCTATTGTTCATACTATAGAAGTAAATACATTATTTTTAATAATAAAAAAAAAAACTTATATGTCATCGTCTCATTGGAGAATACATTCAAGGTCTTATTGCCAATGTCGTTGTTCCCAATGTTGTAAATGTGTAGATATCCAAAGTTTTGAGTTTAGACACTCCTTTTTAATTTTTATTACATTTTTAATGAAATGTTTACAAACCGAAAGTTCTGAGCATGGATGTTGTTTTTTATTGGTCCTTGCCGAATGCACAATTTTTATAAATGTATTTGTCCTATTATTATTAATCCTTTTATTTGTATTGAAATGTTTGCATATCGAAGGTTTAGATCATTGACACTTTTTTTAAGGTGCTTGAATATGCCTGACAACTTAAATGTTTACATGGTGCAAGGTCCTGAAACAGGCCTGAAAACTTAAATGTTTGCATACCGCGGAGCCCTTACACAACTTGGTAGCCTTAAATGTTTACCTAAATAGGCTTCTTGGAGTACATTTTTCCTTGAAATTTTCCATACAATGTTGCAGTGAATTTGGACAATATTGTTGTCCACCACCAGTTGAATAGGCATTGTATGTTTCATACTTCTTCTAGGCTTTGAAAGCAATTTCATCATCATTGAAGCTACATACATTGTTTACTGGTTAGGTGGGTGATTCTTCTTCATTGGTTCATCAGTTGTTGATTGTTGTTGTTTGGTTCAACTTTGCAAGGTTGGGGTCCTGCATTCGCAGTTGGATCTGTTTTTTTTTTTTTACTTTGTGGGGTCTGGGTGGTGCACCCACAATTTGACCTGTGTGTCTGTCGTTCATCATTTCGGTGTAAGTTTCCATGCCATAATTTCATTTTCTATTCCGTATTTGTTGTTCAGTGTTTGCAGTTTGCAAGTAAGAACGTTTGTGTATTTCTACCGGCATGCTTGTCATATGTTTCTGGTTCCTTTTGTGCTTCGACTGTAGTTTGGTAATCGTTGGAGATACATATGTTGTTTATTAGTTCGATGTTTAATTCTTGTTCGCTGGTTTGTTGGTTCGTTGGTTGTTGGTTGTTGTTGTTTGGCTCAATTTTACGAGCTTGGGGTCCTGTGCCTGCGGTCAGGAATGTTTGTGCTTTCTCACTGGTTTGGTGCTTACTGTTTTCTTTTGTTTGCTTCGTCTTTGTAGGGTTGGGGTCTTGCACCAACAGTTGGAGCTGGTTTTTTGGGGGGGGTTCTTTGTGATGTTCAGATCCTGCATGCGCGATTGGACCTACGGTTGTATTGTTTGTCGTGTCTGGCAAAGACGAGATCTGGCGCCTTTTCTGTGATTGCTTGTTTTGTTGTGAAATTTTGTTGATACTTCAGTGTTGACATGATACAAAATAGTGGCATAAGAAATAATTGGACAACTACATGTGCAATTGCAGTATCCGTTGTTTTTTTGTTAAAATAAAACATGTGCAAAACACACTTATTAACCATATATGGTGAAATGTGCCCATATGACAATACATCTTCTTTATCCTCTACATAGACTGGTGTGACCATGATACAATTTGTCTTGTACTTGAGATATGATACTTACACCAAAGATACTACAAAATTATATTTCCATGTCTGGAAGCATATCTAGATACTCTGTCACAGAAAACCAAAATCATTTAGCTATGTCCATGCAATTTTTTAATATTTTGTGGCTTGTAATATATTTTGGGTAGGGAAAAACTTTATATATTTACAACCATGAATGGAGAAAAGAAAAGGTTCATGTTTCTGACTATATTTTATTCTATTCGTTGATTCTTGTTTACTCTATGTACATATTACTTGTTCTCCATTGCATACCAGTTTCCATTCATGTTCATTATATTTTGTGTGTTCCCACATTCAAACAAACATAATTGTTGGAGAAAACGAAGGAGTCTTAAGTACAACAACGGAAGAGGAGATACAAAGGTACATGCTTGTACTGTTATTTCATATTCCATTGTTTTGTATTTCATTTATTGTATGTATATGTGTTCACCTAGTTTATTGTATCTAGATATTGCGTGCCTTCCTACATAATAACTTATCTTCATTACATGTCTTCCTGTGTCCATTGTATTTTTCGTCCATTGTTACATTTAAACAAACATAGTAGCTGGAGAGGACGATAAAATCTTTGGTGCGAATATAGATGAGGAGTTGCAGAGGTGCATACCTGTACTCTTATTTCATATTCCAGTGTTTAGTATTTCATTTATTGTCTGTGTATTTTTTCTACTTGTTCTACTGCTTTGCACCTTTTTTACTATATGTATATACTACATATCTTTCTGCTTATTCTCGTGTGAATCATATTCTCTTTGCTACTACATTGAATCAAATCGAACTGTGTTTCTTTATTTTACATGTCTTTCTTCATACTAACTTGCCTTCATGTCCACTGTATACTCGACCTTTCTACCTTGGAAGAAATATATTGGTTGGATAGGAAGATGATTTCTTGTATGCAACAATAGAGGGGTCTGTGGTACAATATTCGAAAAAGTATACCAATGGTGTTAGTAAATTAAACATAGAAAATGGGTGGAGGCATATAATATTGGACTAGAAAATGATGATTTGGCAACAATGGGACTTTGTTCCCTCCCCATTTCTAATTTTTCCATTTTCTATTATCCTTTTTTATTTATGATTTCTTTGCTTAGTCGTCTTTCCGTAAATGCCTTGGTGCATGAGTTCGCGGACTCATGGGTTCACATTTATGGTCACGCTTCTACCTTATTCCATACTTACCCACTTTGTCGAGTGCAGGTGTCAGGCTGGTGGGTTCAATATTGTGTCTCTGGATTCAGAGGTTTTGCGATATACAGATTGGTCGCCATGCCCGCCATCATGCCCTATTTATTGTTGCACATTTTTTCAGTCAAAAAATCTGAGGCATACAATTTGACCCTCAGGTCCTCATGTTTCCTAAGTATCCCTTCACACCCTATTTCATATTCCATCTCCTTCGACCCTGCATGTGACATTAAGAACAATTATGGACAATATACAATGCATATGCTTGTTTATTCCTTCTGATGTTTATATACACATGCTTGCATCAAAAAACGTTGGACTAGTGACATGGCCATGAGCAGTCAATCATCTCAAACATCAACACACCGACAAGGCCAAAGGTAAATATGCATAGATTTTGTTCCTCCTATGTTTACCAAAAAAATATCCTCAACTATTTGTTCATCTATGGCATGGTGAATATGATGATGTCATCTGCAACACATACTTTGCAGTTCATAAGAAGTATCAACAAGTGCAAGCGAGACGTCAAACATAGTGCAAGTTCCGTAGACTAAGAGATCTGGTTGCAAAAATTTGGCTCCATAGTTCATCCAAGTTGTGCATCTACTTGTACATTTATGCCAGGAAAAAAAGAAAAAAAAATTAATGCACACTACCATTCACATTACTTTTCCTGTTCAAAAATTGTCACCAGGTCTAAACTTGTAACACCTAAAATACTATCAATAGAGGGCTTGAACAACGACTGAACTGGAAAAGTGTTCATCAGGGACATAATGGTCATCTATAGCACCTACCTGGACAAGGAAAACAAAACTAGATCCATTATGTGTGCTGACATGATAGACCAGGAGGCCCTCATGACAGTCACACTGACTATTCCTACACAACTTGTCCACAAGCATGCAAAAAATATATTTCCACATAATGGGATATCCATTACAAATTTTAATATATTTCCCAAAACATTATATGACCGTGGTGATTGTGATCGTATTACATCGCTCAACGAAACAAGTATTGTCGAAAAAATTCTCGCTATTTGTTCAAAATATCGTTTCGTCCCGGACACATCTATCAACAAACTTGCACAGAGCAATGAAATTTACCCAACCGAAACCATTGGGGCAGTTGTCACACTCGCGAGAAAAATTGGCTTGCAACACATTCTCCATATAAAATATGGAGATTCAGACAATGACAAGGCAATGGTATCGTTATCCATATCCAGTTTCATCCTCTTCTTTCGCATGTCCATGTATCTTGGTTAAGTTACACAAATATTGCACCGTTCCATGTTGCAGCTGCAATTGTTCGATACCTATTCAAATTTGTTTTCTTCAGTTGAACAACAATTACATAAAGGACAATTTCTACTTATGCTCTTCAAAAATATAACAAAGAAAAGAGATGTTAAACAAAGGATCTTTCGCACAACCCAAGAAACATTTGCAACAGAGTTGCGAGAAGACATAGTACAGGATCTCAAGAAGCTAACTAGATCTACAACTATTGTGCGTATACATCTATAGTTTCATCCTCACTTTTCTCATACAAATAGACTTGAACAAATTTCTGTAGTTCTCTATGCTCACGTTTCCAGGTTGAAGGTGGTTTGGTGCAACGAATGCGTACTTGACCCCCTTTGATCTTGTATGTGCGAAATGCAACTCTCTTGCTCTTGCTTCTACTTTCATAAGTGATGATATGATTGATTGTCTGGGATGCAGTAAAAATTTCCATACATATATATACATTGCCTCAATGTTGCCATCCGAACCATGGGCAACACAACTATGCATTGTACAATTCGATAGCCTCTGTTACAATATGTGCTTCCTGGGTTACTAGAATTGTCATATGAAGCATACCTACAGAGAAAGGAAAAGAGTGTCTACATGTTGCACGACTTTCAGATACATAGAAAATTTACCTTGAATGAGGACAATGCGATATTGCATATCGGCTGAAAAAAAACCGTATCAAGCTTTGTCAGGAAACGAAAACTAATGACATTATGTGTTTTTTTTATATATCGAATTGTTTGATGCAAAGGTCGATGTGTACTTCTCTATGGAATTTTGTGGGATCTTTCTTGAGGCCTTCTGTGTTCATGCATTTCCTTTTGCCTCAACTTTCAATATATTTGGTGTTTACTTGGTTCTTGGTTGTATGCTTCGTTCTGGAAAATTAATAATACATTCAGTATCTTTGAAATTTTTATATCATCTTAAAGACTATAGAGGACATGCTTTGCACTTTAATATAAGATCTATGACGAAAATGTTGTATGTGGCTCGTTTTATCACTTTTCCTTGGTATATGAACTTGCCAAAATTAATCTCCTAGAATTATTTGAAATAAAAGGATATATATTATGCACAGTCCAATGGAACAATCATATCAACAAGAGGACATTAAAATTAAAATTCATCGTTGTTATACTTGCGGTGAAGCTAACAGTACAATAACTTTACTTAGACATCCCAAAGTTGATTTTCTTGTAGCTTTTTGACGCTTCTCTTATACAAGCAGATCCTGGAAACTATAAGCATGGCTCGTTGTATCTATTCCTTGATTGAAGAACCTGTTCACATGTTTAATGCACTTCATAGTTACTGTTAAGACCATCAATGGGGATTTCTTACACCAATTCTCGCTTCCAAAAATTGCCATCCCTTTTCTTTTTTTCCCTATGGTTTCCCTTTCTTGTTACTTACTCATTTTTTGGAAAATGTCTAGGTGCGGAAGTTGGCGGATTCACATGTTCATATTTCCACTTACTTTATATCACCAACCCGACCGACCGCTTCCCCGTTTCATATTGAATAAACTTTTTGGATCGCAGGTTCCCGGATAGGTAGGTTTAACATTGCGTTTCCATTGTTCTTCTGCCCATGAATAGCACTCGGACTTCCATGATCTACAAATTAGAAAAAAAATTCCCCTTTATCTCATTTTTAGCACTTTTCCTTGATCGATGAACTTAGCAAAATTAATCTCCTCGAATAATTTGAAATAAAAGAATATATATTGTGAAAATTCCAATGGAACTATCAGATCAACGAGAGGACATTAAAATTAAAATTTGTCGTTGTTATACTTGCGGTTAAGCTGACAGTACAATAACTTTACTTACACATCCAAAAATTGATTTTCTTGTAGCTTTTCGATGCTTCTCTTATACAAATAGATCCTAGAAACTATAAGCATGGATCGTTGTATCTATTCCTTGATTGAAGAATCTGGTCACATGTTTAATGCACTTCATAGTTACTATTAAGACGATCAATGAGCTTTCTTACAACAATTCCCGCTTCTGAAAATTGCCATCCCCTTTCTTTTTTCCCTCTGCTTTCCATTTCTGGTTACTTACTCGTTTTCTGGAAAATGTCTAGGTGCGGGGGTTGGCGGATTCATGTCTTCATATTTCCACCTACTTTTATATCACCAGCCTGACCGATCGCTTCCCCATTTCATATTGAAAAAACATTTTTTTATCGCGGGTTCTCAGATAGCCGGGTTCAACATTGCGTTTCCATTATTCTGTCGCCTGCAAAAATCACCCGGACTTCCACAATCTACAAATTAGCAAAAAAATTCCCCTTTATCTCATTTTTAGCACTTTTCCTTGATCGATGAACTTAGCAAAATTAATCTCCTAGAATAATTTGAAGTAAAAGAATATATACTATGAGAAGTCTAATGGAACTATCATATCAACGAGAGGAAATTAAAATTCAAATTCAACGTTGTTATACTTGTGGTGAAGCTAATAGTACAATAACTTTCCTTAAACATCCTAAAATTGATTTTATTGTAGCTTTTCGACGCTTCTCTTATACAAACTGATCCTGGAAATTATAAGCATGACTCGTTGTATCTATTCCCTGATTGAAGAACATGTTCACATGTTTAATTCACTTAATAGTTATTGTTAGGACCATCAGTGGGGATTTCTTACACCAATTACCGCTTCCAAAAATTTCCATCCCCTTTCTTTTTTCCCTTTGCTTTCCCTTTCTGGTTACTTACTCATTTTTCGAAAAAATTCTAGGTGCGGGAGTTGGCTGATTCATGTCTTTAGTTTTCCAATGTTACTTTTATATCACTAGCCCCATTGACCGCTTCCCCATTTCATAATGAACAAAATTTTTGAATTGCGGGTTCCCAGATAGGTAGGTTGAACATTGTGTTTCCATTGTTCCTCCGCCTGCAAAAAACACTCGCACTTCCGTGATCTACAAATTAGCAAACAAATTCCCCTTTATCTCGTTTTCTTTCACTTTTTGTTTACTTGGTCCATTTTCCGAATGTCTCCTTCTTTTATATACAACAGCCAAAGTTCCACAATATACAAATTGACCCTCAAAATTATTCATTGTATCATGTTCCGTGTTATGCATTTTTCATTCAACAGTTGGGGTAGATACAATTTGACCATCGAGACCTCACGTCTCCTGAGTAGAGATTATGGTCCTGTTTTCAAGCCCATCAATATTTCCTATTCCGAGTATGTCTAATTCTTTTATATCACGAGTCCAACCAACCGCTTGTCCATTGCATACTTGGCCACTATTGCCATCGCGGGTTCCTGGCTAGGCTTGCTCAACATTGCACTTCCACTATTCTGCTATGTACAAACAACACCCGAAATTCTACGATATACAAATTCATGGCCGAAATATGTCATTGTGACATACAATTTGACCATCGACCCCTCGCGTCTCCTGGGTACATCTTGTGACCCTATTTTTGAAACATGCCCGACCGCTTTCCATACTTGGGAATTTCTTGGAATTTGTTTCACAGATTGGCGGGAGGAAAAAATGTACAATGCTTAGTCGCTCTTCACCATCCCCGCTACCTTCCTACTTCTTTCTAGATATGAAATTATAAATCTTTAATGCTAGTAGTTCATAGTGCAAGAACCGTTAAGATTGTCATTAATGTTCGGAAGGTCATAGAATATTTTTCATTAATATGAATTAAACCAAGATTTGCGGAGAAGAGTGTTATCCTTTCCAAGTATTCATTTCAAACATGATGCAATCTCTTTCATGCTTCGATCGATTGACACCTTTACAAAATCTCTAATTCTTAATTGTTCTTCGTCGTCACCGCGACCTTCGCGATATTTTCTAAATATGAAATTATTAAGTTTTAATGGTAACAAATCATTATGCACGAACCTTGGAGATTATCATTGATCAGTGAAAGGATTGAGGAGATCTTCCATTGATATGCATTAAAGAAAGATTTGTGGAGGGTTATATTATCACTCCCTAATTTTCATTTCAAACATTATTTGGAGCAAACGAAAATTCTCGTTAACTTATGGCAGTAGTTTTTTCCAGACACAGTAAACACCTTTGGGCATGATGGCTAGAGGTTCCAGTATTCGAGGGCATATTCTTACTACACATCTTTGTCCTCCCATTATCAAAAAAGGAGATGGTCCCTTGGTGTATAGAGATATATATTTCAAGCCAAATAATTCCAAGGCAACCCTCCCTGCTCAGACAACCTGCCCATTTGCATTGATGGCTGGTGCAGATGTTGATGCAATGGATTTCGAGCCAGAAGAAGATAATTTGATGGACAATGATATGAAAATGGATGATGGAAATGAAAAGACTATTCCCACTACTACGCCCAAATTGAAATCAACTATAGTGGGCAAGACTTCCTGACTCGGCAATGGTGGTCCTGACAACACTAAAAGAAGGGGTTTTAGAAAAGAAACCAACGTTGAACGCAATAGTCGCTTTGCAACTTGAAAGTAGGAATTTCATAGGTCCAAATTAGTCCATTTTGGGTGGAACTATTTCACTCTAAGGAAATGATTTTTTGATGCTCCTAAAGATATATTTCAAGCCAAAAAACTATTCAATTGCAGGACCACTGCCCTATTCTCTGGATATACAATTAACATCTTAGGGAATGAGGACTAGAACTCCCACTGGTGCAAGGCATATTCCTACTAGTCATCTCCTTCCGCCCAGAATGGACTAATTTGGGCATCTTTAATTGCACATGAAACCTGTGTCCCTGAAGTTTTCAACTATGAGGAGGTGGTTTCTTGGTGTGTCCTAAATTTCAGTTTCAGGCTATTCTGTTTTCCCTGCAATGTTTTTCATCTTCTTCCTCATGGGAATCTTCTGAGAACAATGAATTTTACCACATGACTATTTTTCATCTGCTTCAAGCCAAGGATTTATTCCACTGTGGACCCACTTTCACGTTTCTTTGTCAGATCAGGTCTTCTGCAAAATATTGAAATCGGGGCACCGAACATTCATCCATCGAGGAGAAGACTGCAAGGATTTCCTAAAAAAAAAACATCGTAATCAGTTTTGTATGCATGTTGAAGAGCATCTCGATGGATTTTGTATGTTGTAGATGTTGTGCCTGTGTCTATGGAAAATATGTTCAATGTTTTGGCCCAAAGAACTCGGTTCAATTTCTAAGCATAGATATACAGTGCTTAATATCCTTTTTTTTAATGGATTTACTATTAAAAAGTTTTCCTTGGAGTCTTTTTTGTTTCTTCTTTTATGGATTTAACACCTCTTCTCATTGGCATGGTTCGATAGTCTCGTAGTTCTTCGATATTGTATTTTCTTAGGTAATTTGTTCTAAAATGGAGCATTTAACAATTATATGAGAATGCACTGTGTCAATCCATTAGGATTTTATGGAAACAAAAAAAATGAATTTCAGATAGTTTCAAACCAACGCTAATTTCTATTTGTAATGCAGATAGAACATAGAAATACCAAATCACAATGTTGCAGCAAGATCGTCATTCTTATTTCTAGACATGCAATTATTAATATTTAATGCTAACAACCCATAATGCAAGAATTTTAATACTTAAGTTAATATGTTACAGTCATGGAAGAATGTATCTAATATTCAAGAAATCATTTGCTGACAATTACTAGAAAATCATAGTTTTGCAACAATGGGGCTTGTTTGAAACCAATTCCCTCTTACAAAAATTGCCCTCCACCTTTCTATTTTCCCACTCTTTTATCCCCTGTAGTTTCTCTTTTTGGTTACTTAGTCATTTTTTCTGAAAATGTCTTGTTGTGCGGGTTGGTGGATTCACGCATTTTGACTGAGCACTTCCCCTTTGTCTAAATTGCACTTTCCATTGTTCCGTGACCTACAAACAACACTTTGGCTTCTCTGATATGCAACTTTACTTATGGACTCCCACATCATCCCCTCTTCCGTGTTACACATTTTTCACTGAAATGTTGTGATATATAAATTTGATAGTCGGGGCCTTACGTCTCTTTGGGAACCTGTCACCCTATTTTGAAGCCCGTCTGACCACTTTCCACACTTGACCATTTCTTGACATCTCTTTCATAGATCATCGAGTTCCCGGGTTCAAGAAATTTCAAATTTCTAGTTGTTGTTTCACGTGCCTGCTACCTTCATATTTCTTTCCAAGTATATGCAATATGTATACAACTTATCCAACAACATACAAAAAAGATCTTTCCAGGAAATGGAATATCTATTGTAGATTTGAATATATTGGACCTTATTTTCCCTCTTCTATACTTGACCAAATTTGCATTTCTTTTTCCCTCTACTCTCTTTCTTGTTACTTAATTGTTTTTTCGAAAATGTCTAAATGTGCGTGGTTGCTGACTCATGGGTTCACATTTGCTCTCATGATTTTATATCGCGACTCCAACCAACCACTAGCCATTTGATGCCTAGGCACTTTTTAGATCGCGGATTCCTGGTCAGGCGGGCTCTATCGCACTTCCATTGTTCCGTGGCCTGCAAACAACACCTAGACATCCACGATATACAAATTTACTGCCGCACTCCCACATCATACCATGTTCCATGATACACATTTTTCACATGAAATTTCTGAGGCCTGCAATTTGACCTTCGGGTCCTCACGTCTTCTGGGGAACTATTGTCATCCCGTTTTGAAGCCCCTGCATCCACTTTCCATACTTCACCATTTCTTGGAATCTCTTTCGCGCTTCCAATTAAATACTTACTCGAATTTTTCGCTTACAGATTCCCGGATAGGAGGAATGCACTTCCAGTGTTCCTTGACCTTCAAACAACCCCTTGACTTCCTCGATATGCAAATTTCCTTCCAGATTCATGCATCGACCCCTCTTCCATCTTACACAATATGCACTCAAAAGTTTTGATCAATATAGTTTGACTGTCAGGGCCTCATGTCTCCTCGAGAACCCTTGTCAACCTATTTTGAAGCCCGTCTGACTGCTTTCCATGACCATTTCTTGTAATCTCTTTCATAGATCATCGAGTTGGTAGGTTCAGACAATTTCCAATTCCTAGTCGTTGTTTTTTGTGCCTGCCACCTTCTCACTTCTTTCCAAGTATATGCAATAAGTATATAACTTCTCCATAAACATGAAGAAAAGATTGATCTCCATCTTCTATACTTAACCAAATTTCGTTTCTCTTTTCCCTGTACATTATCTTTCTCGTCACTTAGTCGTTTTTCTGAAAATGTCTAGCTGTGCAGGTTGGCGGACTTGCGGGTTCACATTTTCACTTGTTCTTTTATATCGCAACTCCAACCAATTGCTTCCCCATTCCATATCTAGTCACTTCTCCGACTGCGGATTCCCCAGTAGGCGATCTCTAGATTTCACTTCTATTGTTTCGTGACCTACAAACAGTACCCTGACTTCCGCGATATAAAAATTTACAACCGAACTCACATCATACCATCTTTCGTATTACAATCTACCTATCATGCCCTCTTTCATGGTACACATTTTGCACTGAAAACTTTTGAGACATACAATTTGACTGTCAGGTCCGATTGTCTCCTTTGGAACTATTGTGACCCCATTTTGAAGCCTGTCCATCTTCTTTCCATGCTTCTCCATTTCTTCGAATTTCTTTCATGGATCGCTGGGTTGGCGAGTTCAATAAATATCCAATTCCTAATATTTTTTTCCTGTGCCCTCACCCTTTGCAATTATCAATTGGCAATTATATAAAATATCTTATTTATAAGTGTGCAATTATCAAGTGTTAATTCTAAACCAGGATTTGATGAGATCTCCCATTAATTCGCATAAAACCAAAATTTTTGAATGGTTTTATTATCCCTTCCGAGTGTTTATTTCAAACATCATGGAATGTCATTTGCGCATGGTCGGGTTGGTCCGTTCACAAAATATTCAATCCTTGATTCCAAAAATGAGTCTGACTGATCGTTTCCCTATTCCATACTTAGCCACTTTCCAGGAATTCCACAAATATACAAACCGACCATTGAACTGCCCCATCATGCTCTCTTCCATTTTACACATATTACAGTAAAAAATTCTGATGCATAAAATTTGACCATCGGACACTCACCTATCCTGAGTATCCCCATAACCCTATTTTGAATACCGTCCGACCTCTTTTCAGACCTTTCCATTCATTCCTTTCTCTTCCCTGTCTCCGTGACCTTCTCACTTGTTTATAATAAACAAATATATATATATA
>JZKD02S1112372.1:545271-555525 GCA_000966675.3 Picea glauca | reverse complement strand
ATTATCCATGACATACATCCTAAGCATGTCTTCCATGACTTGATTTACTCTCTCAGTTTTCCCATCTGTTTCAAGATGATAAGTTGTGCTTAAGTTCAACTGAGTCCCCAACGCTAACTGCAAACTTGTCCAAAACCTAGAAGTGAAACTGGAGTCCCTATCTGAAATGATCTTCTTAGGTATCCCTTGCAAACGGATAACCTCACTTACAAACACTTGTTCCACATCAGTGACATCATAAGTGTCTCTAAACAGAATAAAATGAGCACTCTTGGTTAACTTATCAACTATCACAATAATGGCATTGTGTCTATGAGATGTGAGCGGCAACCCCACAACAAAATCCATAGAGATGACTTCCCACTTGGACATAGGAACATCAAGTGGTTGTAGGAGACCTGCCGGGTGATGGTGGTCGTCTTTTACTTGCTGACACTCTAGGCACTTGGCGATGAAATGGACTACATCGTGCTTCATTCCTACCCAAAAGAAAAGTTTCCTCATGTCTATGTATATGTTCTTCACACCCGGATGCGCATAATAAAGTTCTCTATGGGCTTCCTTTAGTATGATGCTTCGAATATCCCCATCTTCAGGGATGTACATTCTTCCTCGATATCTCAATAGTCCGTCTGCTTCCAAACTATATCCTTCATACTTTGGATCTAATTGCCTCCCACTCTGGAGGTTTGAAGTAACCTTTAAATACCAACTGTCTCCTTGGAGTTGCGTCAACACATGTTCCCTCAGATTGATCTTTAAAGGTACCAAGGAGAAGACACATGGTCTCCTACTCAAGGCATCTACGACCACATTTTCCTTTCCCTTGATGTATGAAATACCAAAATCATACTCACTCATAAACTCACTCCATCATCTTTGCCTAGCATTCAAATCCATTTGAGTGAAGATATGTTTTAAACTTTGATGGTTCATTTTGAGCTCAAAGTTTTGTCCCACAAGATAGTGCCTCAAAATTTTCATAGCTAGCATTACAACTGCCAACTCTAAATCATGAGTCGCGTATAGCTCTTCGTGTTTCTTCAAATTTCTTGATGCATAAGCTATCACTCCTCCATCTTGCATTAGCACGACCCCCAACCCTTGCTTCGAGGCATCCCTGCAGACTGTGAAGTCCTTCTCCATATCCGGTACTCATAGAATTGGCGCACTAGTTAGTAACCTCTTAACCTCGATGAATGCACTATCACATTCTTCCATCCATTCATACCTGACCCCCTTGCACTTCAAAGTGGTGATGGTTTTCACTATTTTTGAGAATCCTTCCACAAATCTCTAGTAATAACCTACTAGCCCCATGAATCTTCTCACCTCATGGTCATTTTTTGGCACTGGCCACTCCATAATGGCCTTTAATTTTTCTGGGTCCACAGAGATTCCTTCACCGGAAACAATATGACCTAAATAGTGGATCTCTTTCTAGAAGAAGGAACACTTTGACAACTTCGCATACAATTTTTTTTCCCTAAGGCAGGACAACACCACTCGCAAGTGTTCCTCATGTTCCCTTTCGTTCTTGGAATAGATGAGGATGTCATCTAGAAAGACTTATACAAAACAGTCTAAGTACTTTCGGAATACGCCGTTCATGAGGCTCATGAATACTGCTAGCACATTGGTCAATCCAAAAGATACTACGACAAACTCGTAATGCCTAAACCGAGTTCGAAAGGCAGTTTTTGGGATATTGTCTTCCTTAATCCTTAACTGATGATACCCGGATCACAAATCGATCTTTGAGAATACCGCTGCTCCTTTCATCTGATCGAAGAGGTCATCTATTCACGACATTGGGTACCTATTTTTCACTGTAGCATGATTCAAGTCCCTATAGTGTATACACAGTTATAAGGATCCATCCTTCTTCTTTACAAAAATTACTGGTGCACCCTAAGGTGAAACACTGGGCATTATTAGCCCTAATTCCAGTAACTCTTTTAACTACATTTGCAATTCACAAAGTTCCAGTGCTGTCATCTGATACAGAGTTTTGGAAATTGGTTCTGCACCAGGTTTTATCTCAATAGTAAAATCAAGCTCCCTCTCAGGAGGCAACCCTAGTAACTCGTTTGGAAAAACATCCTTAAATTATGACAATACCGGGTACTTTTCTAATGAGGGTCCCTTCCTTTATTCATTGCTTCCACTACATATAGTCTACACCCTTGCCTCAAGCATCACTTAACCTTCATAGTTGAGATAAAGCGTAATGGCACCCTTCTCCGTACACCCTGGATCTCTACTGGCCTTCCTTCGTCGTCAACACAGAGCACCCTTTTTGCGAAACAATCCACCAAAGCTTGATGAGCTTCTAACCAATCCATTCCAATGATTATGTCATACGCCCCGAGAGTAGTTTCGTATACCTTCAACCTGGTAGTACACACTCCTAGGTCTACTATACAATTATCAACACTAGGTCCTACCGCTTGTTTTTCCCCCAAAGCCATCTCGACTTTCTTAAAGTCATCATGCTCGTAGGCTACCAACCCACTCTTTTCTAATGCAGACGGTGAAATGAAACTATCTGTCGCACCAGAATCAAATAAAATCTTAACATTGATATGATTTAGTGTACCTGATGACTCTACCACCATGGATTGATGTTTGGCCTGGTGATTATTAACCGCTACTTAAATCTAGTGGCTGCTACTTGCTCTTCCCATCGGGGCCTTTCCTTCTCTATGCACAAATCTTGATTGTAACTCTGGGTAGTCACGCTGGTAATGGGGTCCTCCACATCCCCAATAGGTAACACGAGATTGAACCTGCACACTATTATGTGACTGTCTCTGAAATGAGTTCCTTCCCTTGGAACCCCTGTCCCTACTAGCTATTCCTTGAGATGGTCGTGGACCTGCCTGCGTCGTTGGTGATGAACGAGATGCTACACTCGCTACCATTGAAATCCCTGTGGCTTTTGTCCTTGGTGCGACTCTATTACCATATGGAGGTGGCCTTGAGCCCCCTCCCCTGGGAAATGTCCTAGGGGCCGTCCCTACGAATCCAAGACGATGTGGAAAGGTTAGTCTCATACCTCCGATTAATTTCATGTGTTCCTCCGCATAACGCGCATTTTCCACAGCTTCCGCTACTGAAGACGGTTTCCAAATCCACACCATAGCCCTTATCTTAGGGTTTAGCCCATAGACAAAGCGTTCTGCCTGTCGTTGGTCATTATCCATATATGAAACATAATTGACCAATTCCATAAACCTAATCTCATATTCCTCTACAATTATGTTTCCCTATACTAAGGCATGAAACACTCCTACCTATTGTTCCTCATAGTAAGCTGGCAGATATTTCCTTCGGAACCTCTCCTCAAAAAGTTCCCAAGATACAGTGTCAGGGGTAAGGTGCAGTTGCCTCTCCAGGTTGCCCCACTAGTTCAAGGCACTATCTCTTAACTAAAAAATCACTATTTTCTCCTTTGAGGTGGATGCATAGTCCCTTAAGGAAAAACACCTTATCATGCCTTCCAACCATGCTTCTGCGCATTCACCGGCACGACCCCCGACAAACTATGGAAGTTTGATATTCTGCAATTCTCAAGTGATGTCTTCAGGTGGAGGTCCTCCCCCTAAATCCCTTGACACTTCTGGAATACCCGTTCCAGATGGTTGAGGTTCCACTTCGATCCCTGCTGGTTGTCACCCCTTTAAAGTCTCACTTATGGCCTCCACAGAGCACAGTATGAGAGCTAGTTCCAGCGATGGTGGTGGCAGCACTGGTGGTGTTGGCGGTGCCTGCGACGGTGCTCCTCTGCCTCGATTCCCTCGAGTCCTAACCATCCTGTATGATTTAACCTGCATCAACCAAAGTTGTCAGGGTGAGTTCAAGGACATTTCTCATTGTGCAACTTAACTAGAAAATAGGGTTAGGCGTAAGTTTTTTTTTACTTGTCTGTAAACAGACGTTACTCTCTTTAGGGGAGTGGCTAGGTTAGGGTTTAAGCATCTAAGCTTGATTTCTTCACCTAAGAAAAGTATTGTCTCCTCTTGCCTCATAGCTATGCTAGCTTTGAGCTATACTCACCAATTTCTCTATCTTACATTCTTAGCGTGCAAGAAGCCCCCTCCCCATGTCATGGTTTAAGTCTTCAAACTTTTAGTTTAACTAATTAGTGTGATTTTTTTTAAACATAATTTAACATTAACATTAATTACTCATTTAATTAATTACTCATTTTAATTCCAATGATTAATTACTTTCAATTAATCACATTACTTAGTTTTAATTTGAAACATTTAATTATATATATATATATATATATATATATATATATATATATATATATATATAAACTTTATAATAATATAGAGAGATAATTAAATAATAAACACAAAAAATATATATATAATAAATTAGTCAAAATACAATTAAATAAATAAATTAAATAAATTAATTAAATAAATTAATTAAATATAAAAAAAATCAACTCAGGCACGCATGAAGCCCACGTGCCTCTCCCTCGTTTCTTTCCTTACCTAAAACCCTACACAACTCCTAACAAACCCTAGAATATCCTCATCCTAATGCCCCCTCACTGCCGACTATCCCTCTATACAACTGCGGCCAGGGTTTTCTCCTCCCCAACTCAGCAACCACAGGCTCCTCCCTCGGTGGCTCAATGTTCGGCTCTGAGCACTGGTGCTTGGGCGATGGCTTGTGTGTATTGTGTTTTGTGCTACAGAGGCTCCCGGGCAATGAGACGTTCTAGTCAAGAGTGATAGCTCACGATCTTGAAGGCAAGTGAGCTCCCATTCCTCTGGTTGCAGCGCGCTCCACAGTTCCTCATGGGATTCACGTTCGGCGCTAAGTTTGGTGCTTGGTGCGCTGGGCTTTGTCTTGTATGTTGTTGCTTTGGTAAGGCGGGTTTGGCAGTTGTACTTGGTTGTGCTGGTGCTGGCGTGTTAGTTCAAAATGGGCGTCCCTCAGAGACTTAGCGCTTGGTCTTAGCTGCAATTTTGAAATTGGGCCTGTATCTAATATATTTATTTGTGTTATTATTTATTTATTTTGTATCAACAAACTCAGCTAGTGTAGGCGGAATGCCGCGTCTTTCGAGAATGGCATTCTCATCTATAGAAACCCTTTGGATACCCCCGTGGGAATTTTCATATAAGGTAAAAATGGGGTCTGTTCCAATGCCCCAGGCATATGTATCTCTAATTTCCTCTTTTTCTACGTTAATGTATACATTTTCTATATGGGGATGGGCACTGTTGTTTGTTTTATGCTAAGAATAATGTAGTTTTTATGCTATGGCACAAGAACGAATGGAAAAGAAGCTATGCTTAACATTTGATAAATTTTACAAAGTGCAGATGGGATGTTTGCTTCTATATGATGTTGATGTGTAGCATTTATCATGTAGATGGAGCTAACGTGAACTTACCAAACCCTAATGATGTCCGGGTTGGGTTTAGTTCAACTATACATATAAGTGTGAAGTAGAGTGTCTCTGGATCTTGAAGCTATTGTAATAGCTCATTTCATAAGCCGATTGAGATTTTATCATATGTTATTTTCCAATAATGCTTCTTTTCTGACTGATCGGTGCCCCATGCAGTCTGGATGTGTTTAAAGGTTGTTATTCATGTGGCAAGGATGACCAATAAATATACCATCAAAATCTGTATTGATTCTACATGCTAAAGGAATTTCTTGTTCTGAGCCAAATTTTTGTTAGAAGTGGTTAGTTTCTTTGAATACAGGTTATATGGTAGCAGTTACTCTCCCCCATTGTGCTCAAGTGATGAAAAACAAGTTGAATGAATCTTTGTGATTTAAAAAAAAAACTTGTTGCACTCTAATTTTTTTTTTTTAACTGAAGAGCAATGACGGGTTAGGGTTTTAAAGGCATGGAAAACAAGCTACATCCATTGCAATAGCCAAGGAATCTCCCACTTTCCTGGATTCGATGTCAACTCATTCACATTCTATGTATCTTTCCAAATTTTCATCTCTGATGGATATTTTACAGTCTGCTTTGAAAGGTTTTTATGTTCGCTGGCTAGCTTTTTTTTTTTTCAATATTCTCATCATGAAGTTTATGTCATATTCGTAACATTCTTTTCTATGTGTCTTTCCAAATTTTAATTTCTGATGGATATTTTACAGTCTATTTTGCAATGTTTTTGTATGCTGGCCAAACTTTGTCAAACAACTTAAGTCGTTTTGGATGATAATCCCAACAAACATGTGTCTATTGTAGGATTGAAGTAACCCTACTTATCCTCTTTCAATTTCCTCTGTCATATATTTTCTCCCTTGCTCTTATATTGGCCCCTTAGGTGCACTCCATTATATTTCTCCTACAGTTCCTAATTCCATTACTTGTTACATTTTCATTCCACTTTATATCTAGAAGTTATTCTCCAGGTCATGTGTATCCCTAAAGAAAGTCTTTGATTTTATTGTGTCTCCCTCTCCCATTTACCTCAGCCCGAAGGCTTTGCAAAATTAATTTAGGATATCTCTCTCCCATCAGGTTTGACTGTTGTCCTACTTGATGAATGCAATTGCCTTTGAAGTTTGAACACTCGTGACTAGACTGACCTTATGCATGTTTCTCTATTTTGAAGATTCCTTGATGGTGCTAATGGGCAGAGTTGTCTTTATCTTCATTGTTGTTAACGTATTGTGGCATTAATTTTTTTTTTGAAAACTTTTAACTTCTGTTTGGGTATACAGGAAACAGAATTTAAACTCTATTATTCAGTGCCAAAGAGTCCTATGAAATTGTTCTTGTACACAAATTCATTCATACTCATGGAACAATTTAACAAAACCGGTGCTGCTAGGATCATAGCAGTGCATCCAAAAGCTCTACTGGTAATTATAAGGCCTCTGCTTCCTTTACATTTTCAATATGTATAACATTTATTTTTATATTTGTGTTAAAAATTTATGTGCTTGGCTTGCAGGTTAGGTGGGGTTGGAGCTGGAGCTGGAGCTTAGCCCTCAGGCCCAGATTTCAAACTAAGGCTCTGATACCATGTGTAGTAACCTAAATTAATTAAGCCTAATAAAATTCATACAATTACACATAAAATTTCTTTACATGCATAAGTAATTCATTAATCATCATATAAACAGCATAAATTAATTTATGAATAACAATCTAATAAATTACATAACAGAATATAGATACATTACATAACAGAATATAGATACCTCTGGCTAATGCTGTTATCCCAATATGCGGCTGTCCTTTCTGCTGATTTGCCCAACCTGCTGCTTTGACCAAACCCTGCCCAAACCAACTAACCACCCAACCAGCTAGGAGCAGCCTGTTCATCTCCCTAGCTCCAAGATACTGTAAGGAATCCTGGCCCCCATGCCCAAAACCCCCAGCAACCCGGTGCCCCCTACAATGGTTCACCAAAACCCCAAAACCAAACTCCCCAAAACTAGAAAAATATTCAACAGCCAGCATACAGTCCTCTCCTCTCAATTTTCCATAATCCTCTCCCGTAGGACTCCTCCCCCATCATATCTCCCCCCATTCACTGACTCCCTATCCTCCATTAATTTCCTTATCCTCCCCTTTATTACTTTATCCGATTCCTTTATTACCTTATCCTTCCACCCCATGCATCATTCCCCCCCTCATACATAAAGTCTTATTGTAAATAATTTAAAGTTATTCAACCATTTAATTTATTACCCAAATCTTTGAATGTGTTAAGTAATCATTTAATTAATTAATCGACATTTATTAAACAATAAATAAATAATATTATTAATAGTTAATCATTACTTAACTAATACACATTAAGATAGTTAATTATTTAATTAACTATACTTAATAAACCCTATGCAATTATCTAACCAAGGTTATTACAGGATACTTTAAGTGAGAATCCCATAAATCCTTTGTATAAAGGGGAAATGCAAATCAAACCATCATATGTCGGACTTTACAATTAGAATTCATATTTTTTCTAAAAAATTGTGGAGATAAGATCCAGAGACAACGATGAAATAATCGTTACTTGATATACTTGTGTCATTGGACATGTTCTATTTAATGACTGTTGGTTGTGTTGGGAACACTTCATACAAGAAGTTACCTGAAAGTTAAGGATTTTTCCTCCATTGCCATCCTTAACCTTTTATTAAGGATTTTCATTTTGATTTTTTTTTATAAAATGTATAAAAGATTTTTATGGTATTGACTATATGCCTTATTCTTTAGATAATTGTTTTATTCTTTCAACATATTTTTTAACTATGAATTTATCCATCCTTGATCGTCAGTGTCCTTCTTATCAATAATGAGTATTGTTATATTTTACTGGTGAGTGAACTATTTTCATGAATTTACCCATTTTTGTCGTTAGTATCCTCCTTGATTGATTGTGAGTATTGTTAGACTTTACTAGTGAGTGAATTCACCATGAGTAAATTTAACCATAATTATGTTTTAACTTTATTTTAAATTAAATTAAATAAAATATAAGGGAAATTTTTTAATTAAAATAAAATTTAATATTCTTATTTTGAAAGTGGTTAATAATTATTAATTAAATAATTAAAATTATTATTAGAAATTAATATATTTGTAAAATGTGATTGATATATAAATTAATTTTTAATTTGGAAAATGGGGTCTATATAGATGTATATTAACAACTTTTAACAAATGTGATTATTACTATTTGATAGCTAATATGTATGATGGAGAAATACTAAACTATTAATCAATTAATATCTAATTAATATATTAATGTATAAATTAAATTAATAATATACACAAGTATTAATATATTAATTAATTTAAAAAAATTAATTAATATATTAATATAATATCTAAATTAAAGTGATAAGACTATAATGTATTAATATAATATATTAGTTTGTAATGTATTAATTGAATATTAAGTAATTAATGTTATTAATACAATACAATATTAAAGAAAAAATACATTAATAATGTATTACAATAATATATTAACAAAATATTAATATATTAATAAAGCATTTATACATTATAAAAAATATTAAAGTATTCAAAATACATTAAAGTATTACATTATTACATTAAAGTATTCATACATTAATAAAGTAAGGATATATTAATAATGTATTAATACACAAAGCATATTAATACATTATAATAATGTGTTAACTCATTATTATAATATTTAAATATAAAATAATTAATATATTTATACATCTTTAATTAATACATTTTTAAAGTATTAATACATTAATTTTTTTACATTAATCCATTACTATCTTGGTTCACCATGACCAATGTTGAGTGTGGTTTACCATGGTTGACAATGGTTAACCATGTTTGACTGTTCTTATCCATAGATAACTATTGTTGGTCATGACCATGGTTGACCATGGCTATCCATGAAATTCCCCATGTTTAACTTTAAGTATGCCTATGCTTGACCATTACCTTAAGTATGCCTATAGTTGACCACTACTAAGAATAATAAAGTAATAATAATACATTGATAAACTAAAAATATTTTTTTACATAAATACTTTAAGTATTACATTATTACATTACTGTATTAATAAAGTATTAATATATTATAATAACAAATTTATACATTATTATACTGTATAAATATATTATTAAATAATACATTGTTAAAGTATTAATACATGTATTAAATTAATATATTAATAAAGTATGAATACACTAATAAAGTAATACATTATTAAAGTATTAATAGGTTAATAAAGTATTATTAATTAATACATTAAGAAAGCATTAAAACATTAAAAATGTATTAAAGTTTTAATAGTACATTAATACATTGAAGTAATAAAGTAAAAATACATTAATAATGCATTATTACATAAATAAAAAACATTGACCTGGACAATGGTTTAGAGTGATAGCCTATCCTTGATCATGAGTATAGTTAAACCATGACTTCATGGTTGACCATGATTGTGACGATGGTTGACCATTAGAGTGGTTGACTCTAATTATGGTTCATTACAGTTGACTATGCTTGACTATGACCATAGTTAACTGTAATTGATAATGACCATTGCAATGACCATGGATGATCTTGAATATGGTTGACCATGACCATGACCATGATCACGACGATGGCCATGGTCATGACCATGGCTATGGTTGAGCACAAATGATCATGCCCATGACTATGTGTGATGTACGATATATATATATATTTATTTTATATATTGATATTAGAATTGGTTATGACAATGGGAAATTATATATATATATAT
>JZKD02S1112372.1:531969-544899 GCA_000966675.3 Picea glauca | reverse complement strand
AAAAAGTATATTTGAATTAAAAAATGAACCTAATTTAGTCCATGGCTTTTAAATTGCATCATATATAATATAATGGAACCTCGAGACAATGTAAACCACTCAAAAGAAAACCAAGAATATCAAAACCCCAACCCACCACAACCACCCAATGTAATTACTCAAATTGAAGAGGGGTTGGCTATATTAAGAACCCTTAAGGAACAATTAAGAGACACTAGACAGCTTAGCAGAGTCTTGTAACAACCCAAGTTTCGAACCCCCATTTTAAATAATGTATTGTTACAATGCTGAGAGTCTTGAGTGCCAAAACAATTATTAAAGGGCCAATATGCCCAAGAAATGTAATGTTTTGATCATTATTAATAATAAACACATCGATGGCTACTAGATGGACAAGGACTAGAGTTATAGGGGGCTATGATTCCACAAGAGACGGGGCTTGAGAGGATAAATGTTTATTCCTATCTTAATTACCCTTTTTCCCTAAGGGAGGGGATCAGTTACGTGAGCTTCTCGGGGAAGCCCAGGAGGTTCTTGATTCCCCATGAAAATACTTAAACCCATCCATGGTCTGATTGTGGGGTTGGTCATTAGCTCATCCACTCCTTCACTCCTACATTCGTACCATTCTTTCCCTCATGCCCTTTCATGCACTCACTCACCCATTCATTGATCCATCCCCACCTACGTCTCGGTTAGGTAAATGGAAAGGAACTGTTGAAGATTAGCCACGGGATAGTCGGGTGTAATGGTCATTGATGCAATCTATCCATGACTTGGGGCCTACATGTCTGAGATGCATTGGCCTGTGCCCTGTTTTTGTCACAACTACGAGTCCTGAGAGTTCCAGCATTGAGATTCTGGACCAACTGTGTTGGAGGCCCTGGAAAAAGGAGAAGGACTACCTGAGGGACTGCGTGGCAAAGAAGGGTGGAGGTCCATTCTCTTGGGTGGTACAGGTGGGGTGGAAGAGACATTGGTACTTGCATTGTTGTGGGTGTTGGGAAACCTGTGAGATCTTGAGAGCTAATTGGTTTGGGAACCCAAGTACACTCTAGAACTGTCCTTGTGGATTCATAGCCCTGGCTCAAGGGTGACACTACTGTTGGTATTTGGAGCAATGTTGTCTACGGTTGGGTGGAACGTCCTTATTCTACAGCCAGTTGGTGTCACCTTTTTATAAAGATAAGTGCTCTTTGTTGTGATATTATTATCTGTATATGAATGTATTTCGTTGTGTATTTTAATTATCATTTAACTAAATATTAGATTATGTAGGCTTGTTGGATATTGTTGTGCATGTTGTTAAATCTTTTATCTTATGCATCCTTATTAAATAAAGAAGATATCGGTAAGAGTACGAAGTCCAAGGGTGGGATTGAAGGTAGCATACCCTGTCCTGTGGGTGGTTGGGGATGTTACAGATTGGTATCAGATCTTCTGGTTGAAACAACGGGCCGGTATGGGCTATGTCTGTTGGTCAGAGTCTCATGGTCGAGATCGAAATCTAACAGTGAAGTTGAAAATCTTAGGAGGAATGGCATTGCAGAATATACGCAGGATTTAGATTGTCAGAGATTCGTTGTAAGGGGTTTGAAGGATCGTGACCATCCCCCTTCTAATTCGGGAGTGATCGCCACTGTGTGATCAGGAGAGATCAGGGATCTTTGGATCGAAGGATAGGTGAACAGGGGTCCTCCGATGAAAAGGAAGCAAGGGTTAAGGTCACAACTGTCAAATCCCACTGGAGATAGAGATCAACGGGATGGAGGCATTGCGGGGAACCAAGTTGCACGGGAGATAATTTCCCAAGGTGGTCTTGCAATCCAAACCACAGTTTCGCAGAGGGGTTACGTGTCAGTGTCAGGAGAATTATGGGGGGGAAATTTTGTTACTACAAACCGTCGATGTGTGCTCCCGCATATTGAAAGGCATGCAACGATGTGACATGTTATTACTCGAGCGACGAACCTCTGTAGAGAACAAGTATTTGGGGAACGTCGATCTGTAGGAGGACACACGTCAACTGATTATGTGCTCTGGGTGAAAGCACTCTTAAAAAAGGAGAGAGTGGATAAGTTGAGAATTGATATTTCTGGACATTGGAGATCTGAAGTGAATCGCATCTATTTGATCTAGGAGGACACACGACAGAAATCCATGCACTTCGGGGAAAAATGAAGTTTGAGGGTTGAGATTTCCAAAATCTAAAGACCCGAATAAATCATAGTCGTCAATCCATGGGTGAAAAGCATTAGTATATCGCGAGCTTTCGGATAAAAACATTTCAGAAAATGTTGAGGTTTGAGTCTTCCGAAGTCCGAAGGCCCGAAGGAATTACAGTCATTGATCCTTGTAGCGGTAACCTCCGAATTCCTGAAGTCTGGGGTTAATATGGGCCATCCGATAAGGGAGACACATGCTGGTAATTTGGTCGGTTCGGGAAATCAGAGTTTGGGAGAATTGGCAATCTATTAGTGTGGAAACTCCCAAAGTCCCAAACCCCAAAGAGCCAAAGTAATGGGGCATGATGACGTCACTAGGAGGTGATGTGGACCCCGAAATTTTCGAAGTGACGTGGCTTGTGGATGACACTGGGGATGACGCGGACACATGAGATGTGCGCCACGTGTCAGTAAGTTTTGAGCATGCGGATGATTGAAATGTCAGCTAGGATGTGACACGTGTCACCCGCTTGATTGGAACACGTGTCCGCTTACAATATTTATCCACATGGCGACGGATCATGGACTCTAGAGAAATTACTCCAAGATTTTTGAATTGAGATTTGAAACTCCCAAAGCCCAGAGAATCAGTGACCTGAAGTAAACATCAACCATCGGATTGTCCAGAGTAGACATGAACCGTCAAAAAAGGGGAACATGTGGCAAGAAGCTATGGATTTCGAGTAAGGAACCAAAGTAAATGGTGATCATTGGATCGTCCGAATTAATTACCCATCGTCTGATTCAAAAGGACGCGTGGCATAATCCCGTTTATTTCGAGGGAAGTAAAGTTTGAGAGTTGAGAATTTGGAAGTCTGGAATTTCAAAACGACCACAACCGTCAATCTAGGAGAGGTAAATATGAACCATTGGTTCCCCATATGTATATCTTGGTTGTCCATTTAGAAGCATTGTCAAGATCGTGAGATCAATGGTCACCTCACATTGTGGGGACAAGAGGTGCTCAGGCTTTACGAAGCCAAGGACGGGCTGCAATCGAGACCATGGTTTTGGCAAAAGGACACAATGAGCCTAACAGGAATCATCAAGATCAGTATGCTAAGGGGGATTCCAAGAAGGAAGACTCCTTGGGAAAAAGGGGAATAACACCAATCCAATGCTGGGGATGCAAGGAAGATCACATGTACAAGGATTTCCCACACAAAAATCACATAGTGAAGACTATGCACAACATCCAAGAGGCTACAACAGTCAAAGATATGGGAATAATCTATGGGGATTTAAATGATCGACAAGAAGAGTATTGGTCCAATATGATCAAGGTGGAAGGTAAGATCATAAATCAACCTATTTCTACTTTGATTGATTCAGGAGCAAGTCATTGCTACATTGATAATAAGATAGTGGATAGATTTCATTTGGAGAAAAGTAAACTTGGAAAAGAAAGTTTGGTTCAGTTAGCCACTGGAGCCAAAAGAAGAATCCATGATATGGTTAGAAGTTGTTCCAGAAGTCTTAATGGAATGAGTAATAGTATGGATCTAAATATCACCATTGGGGTCTTACAATATTTTGATTGGAATGGATTGGTTGGAAAAGCATCATGCTTTCCTAGATTTTCATAACAAGACATTTACATGTCTTGATGGAAATGGAAAACAAAGAATTGTGAAAGGAGTTCCAAGACCCATCTCTATAAGGGAGATTTCAGCCTTACAACTAAAAATATGTCTTAGGAAAGGATGTCAACTATATGAAGCTCATGTGGAAGAGCCAGATAATACAAGGGGACCAAGACTTGAAGATTTCTCAGTGCTATGGGAACTTGAAGATGTATTCCAAGAAATATTAGGATTTCCACCAAGGAGGGAGATAGATTTCTCAATTGATTTAGTGCCAGGATCTACCCCAGTGTCAAAAACACCTTAGAGAATGACCACACCATAGTTAAAACAATTACAAATGTAGTTGGAGGAATTGTTGAAGAAAGGGTACATACGTCCAAGTGTTTCACCTTGGAGAGCACCAGTACTTTTTGTCAAAAAAAAGGATGGAACCTTGAGGCTGTGTATTGAATTCCGACAACTGAACAAGTACACTATAAAGAACAAGTATCCTCTACCCCGAATCGATGACCTCTTTGATCAGCTAAGAGGAGCAAAGAAATTTAAAAAAATTGACCTGAGGGTAGGATACCATTAGGTAAGAATCAAGGAAGAAGACATTCATAAGACAACCTTTAGGACCAGGTATTGGCATTATGAATTTGTAGTGGTTCCATTTGGACTGACCAATGGACCAGCTGTCTTCATGTGCTTAATCAATGGCATATTCAGAAATTATTTGGATAAGATTTTCATAGTATTCTTGGATGACATACTTATCTATTATACATCTGAAGAGAAGCATGAACATCACTTAAGACTGGTATTGCAAGTACTAAGAGAACATTAGTTGTATGCCAAGTTGAGTAAGTGTTGTTTTTATAAAAAGAAGATCCATTACTTGGGACACATTATTTTAGAGTAGGGCATAGCAATAGATCCAGAGAATATTGAAGCCATTAGAGGATGGCCAACACCCAGTAATGTGTCAGACGTCAGATATTTTATGGGATTAGCTGGCTACTATAGAAGGTTCATAGTAGGGTTCTCTAATATTGCTTATCCCGTCACTTCCTTGAAAACGAAGGGAACTAAATTTGAATGGACACTCAAGTGTGAAAATAATTTTAATTTGTTTAAGGAATTACTTACTAGTGCACCTATGTTAAAGATTGCTGACCTAAATGAAAGTTTTGTGGTATGTACAGACGCATGTAAGGAAGGACTTGGGGGAGCCCTCACAAAAAATGGACATGTCATTGGATATGAGTCCAGAAAGTTGAAGGAACATGAGAGGAACTATGCCACCCACTACTTGGAATTGGATGCCATTGTCCACACCTTGAGGATGTGGAGGCATTATATCATGGAGAAGAAATTCGAATTAAGGACAGACCACATTGGCCTGAAGTATCTTTTTGAACAACCGACATTGAATGTTAGGAAAACAAGATGGTTGGAATTTTTAAGTGAATATGACTTCGATATCAAGCATATCAAAGGAAAGGAGAATAAAGTTGTCGATGCGCTTAGTAGAAGAGTGAATATCATGCATGCTATTGTTGTTAGTATGCATCAGTCAGAATTGAAGAGAAGAATTTTAGATGGTCTTGTTACATATCAGAATTACCTACAGATAAAGGAAAAATTACAGCAAGGAAATGTACAGTAGAAAATAAATGAGTATGATATAAAGGAAGACGAATTACTCATGCATAAAAATAGAATCTATGTTCCTTGTTCCGGAGAACTAAGGAATTTGATACTGAAGGAAATGCATGATCTTCCTTATGACGGGCATCCCGGTTACCATAAAACAATTACAGCAACAAGAAGCCAGTTATTTTGGTCGAGAACGAAGAAGGATGTTGTTGATTACATCGCTCGATGTATGGAAAGTTAGAAGGTGAAGGCTGAGCATAGGCAGCCAACGGGGTTGCTGCAGCCATTTCCAATCCTAGAGAAGAAATGGAAAGTGATCACCAAGGATTTCATTACAAGATTACCCATAATGAATAACAAACATGATTCAATCATGGTGGTGGTGTAAAAATTAACAAAGGTTGCTCATTTTGTGCATGTCAAGACAACACATACAATGACTAATATTGCCGAAATTTTCATGAAGGAAATTGCTAGGTTGCGTGGGATACCTAGGACAATCGTCTCGGACAGAGATACAAAGTTTACCTCCAATTTCTAGAGGGGATTGTTTAAAGGATTTGGCACAAATCTAAACTTTATCACCACGTATCATCCCCAGACAGATGGGAAAACAGACAGGGCCAATCGAATAATTGAAGATATGTTGAGGATGTATGTGATGGATAAGCCATCTAAGTGGGAAGATTACTTACACTTGGTTGAGTTTGCATATAATAATGGGTATCAAGCTTCATTAAGAATGATCCCATTTGAATCCTTGTATGGTAGGAAATTCGATACTCCAGTAAGTTGGGACAACCCAATAGATAGAGTGGTACTTGGACTGGATTTGCTCAAGGACATGGAAGACAAGGTGGTTAAGATCAAGTAGAATTTAAAGGCAACTCAAGATAATTAGAAAGTTTATGCAGACAAGAACAAGACAACTAGATAATTTAAAGTAGGGGAGCATGTACTTTTGAAAGTGAAGCCCAAGAAAAGCTCTTTGAAATTGGGTAGTTGTACAAAGTTGGCAGCCAGATTCTATGGTCCATTTGAAATATTGAAAAGAATAGGGCTAGTTGCATACATGCTTGAATTTCCTTCTTCCATGAATGTGCATAATGTATTTTGTGTATCTTTACTAAAGAAATATGTACATGACCCTAACCATGTTATTTATTGGCATATGATTCAGGTAGAGACAGAGGGAGACTTTCAGGTTCAACCAGTGTGGGTATTGGAAATAAAGGTCAAAATACTCCAGAATCGAGTTATAGAGCTGGTAAAAGTTCAATGGACCTACTAAGCTCTTGAAGATGCTACCTGGGAGCATGCAGATGACATGTGGGCAGAGTACCCACAACTTTTTGAATAAATTTGAGATTTTGATCTCTATTTTGTATATGCACTGAGGACAGTGCCAAGATAAGGAGGATGGGATGTAACACCCCGGGTTTCAAACCCCCATTTTAAATAATGTATTGTTACAATGATGAGAGGCCTGAGTGCCCAAAAAATCATTAAAGGGCCAATATGTCCAAGAAATGTAATGTTTTGGTCATTATTAATAATAAACACGTCGTTGGCTTCTAGACGGACAAGGACTAGAGTTATAGGGGGATAAGATTCCACAAGAGAGGGGGATTGAGGGGATAAATTTGTATTCCTATGTTAATTACCCTTTTTTCCTAAGGGAGGGAATTGGTTACATGAGCTTCTTGGGGAAGGTCAGGAGGTTCTTGATTCCCCACGAAAATACTTAAACCCATCTGTGGTCTGATTGTGGGGTTGGTCGTTGGCCCATCGGCTCCTTCACTTCATCATTTGTACCATTATTTCCCTCATGCCCTTTCATGCACTCACTCACCCATTCATTGATCCATCCCCTCCTGCATATTAGTTGGGTAAATGGAAAGGAACTGCTGAAGATTAGCCACGAGATAGTTGGTTATAATGGTTGCTGGTGCAATCCAGCCATGACTTGGGGCCTACATGTTTGAGAGGTGTTGGCATGTTCCCTGTTTTGCTCACGACTGTGAGTCCTGAGAGTTCCAACATTGAGGTTCTAGACTTGCTGTGTTGGAGGCCCTGGAGAAAGGAGAAGGACCGCATGGTAGAGAGGGGTGGAGGTCCATTCTCTTGGGTGGTGCAGGCTGGGTGGAAGATTTATGTACTTGGATTGTTGTGGGTGCTAGCAAACCTGTGATAGATTTCGATTTGACTAGTTTGGGAACCCAAGTACACTCTAGAACCATCCTTATGGATTCATAGCCCTATCTCAGGGGATGACACTACTATTGAGATTTGGAGCAGTGGTGTCTATGGTTGGGTGGAACGTCCTTGGTCTGCAACCAGTTGGTGTCTCCTTTTTATAAATATAAGTGCTCTCTATTGTGATATTATTATACGTGTATGAATGTATTCCGATGTGTATTTTAATTATCATTTAACTAAATCTTAGATTATGCATGCTTGATGGATTTTTTTTTTTGTTTGTTTGTTAATGTGGCCGAACCTGTTGGCATCGGGATTAACCTGTGGCTTGAGAAACTGTGACTCAGGGGCATCTAAGCCGTCAAAATCACCCAGAGATCGCACCTGGACTGAGCCACACCAACCCTTAACATGGTTGGATTTTTTGTCCCCGCAGGTTTCGAACCAGTGACTTTTCAACACAGAGTGGCTTAACAACACACTCCATCACCGACTGTCCTACACCTTGGGGACTTCATGCTTGATGGATATTGTTGTGCATGTTGTTAAATATTTTATCGTATGCATTCTTATTAAATAAAGAAGGTACCGGTAAGAGTACGAAGTCCAAGGGTGGGATTGAAGGTAGCATACCCTGGCCTGTGGGTGGCTAGGGATGTTACAAGTCTCCTTGACCTCTTCTTTGGACATCATTGTGAATTCCATTGCAAGTTTCTAAGGGAAATTGACCTCTATCTCTGATTATAGGGCAAGAATGTATGAGTACTACAACATTGATTTAGACGGAAACCAAGTGAAAGAGATGGGCATTTCAAAACCACAAATATTGTTTATTTTTAGGGATCCTAGAACTAGACAAGAATTACCATTTAACAAGAAACACATCTCCATTGACTAGTGCATCCATTCCCAAATGAGTTAAAATTGGATGGATAGGTGGTATATGGTTTTTGATAAACCTCCCTGTGATAACAGGGAGGTGCCCTTATATTTTATGAGAAAATTATGGACTGAGTTTATTATGGGTAAGCATGTCAACTACTTTGACATTGGAGAATTCCAGGGGGTGGGTCTAGGGTCTGTATAGGACAAAGAGCATGTCAGGCATGACTCCGTGTTAGGTCCTCATCCCCCTAGGCGAAGGCTTGACCCCCATACCCAGCATCCTCATGTTGCAGAGAGCTTGCAACAGGTAAATATATCCATTTCATCATTGACTCGTAGCCTAGTGCAACACAGTAGCTTTCTTTCACTATCTAGGTAAGAGGTGTCTGCTAGTGACATTGATAGAGGGGTTGGAGGTTCATCATGCACGTCAAATTACAGTGAGGAAAGGACACATGGACATAGTAGAAATCCATGTGAACCTCATAGATGCTCAAGCTACGGACATACATGATATGGGCCTATAGATCCCAGTGGACAACATAGCTTCATGGAGGAGGTTAGTACTGTAACCCTCTTTATTTTCTTCATTGTTATATATTTAATTTGTATTATTTGTATTTATATTGATATTTCATTGTATATTATTTTGTAGTTGTTATGTCCTATTAGTAGACCCTCTACACCGAAGGATGCAACAATTCCTATCCCCAACACTGATGCAGCAGTAGAGGCTTCTTGTTCATTGGGTGCACCTCACACTCAGGTATGTGTCACATATGATAAATTCACCTTATTCATTTCTTTATTTTATGGCACACTCAAATTTTTAATGTTCTCATGTTTCAAAAGGATTTGGGAGTAGGCAACGTCGGGGACTATCCATCTAGGAAGGACAAGTCACCTGCATCACAGGTATCATGTGTAGAGTTAAATATTGTATAATTCTAAAATTGTTTGTGTTTATGTTTTTGAATTTTATTAGTTTATACTAATAGTTCAATTTTATTAATATGTATGCAGGTTGTAGATATATTTTCTAGTTATAGTGCTTTTTCACTCCCTAGGCACCTAGGTGTTTCTTCAGGGTTTACCTTTTCCATGCCTAGGGAGTTTCAATCACTGGTAAATCTTGTGGGTGACCATTGCAATCCATCCCCAACATTTCTATCATCCCCATCGACCAAGATTTCCATAGTAGAGGTTGTCTCAGAGAAATTTGTACAACCTAGTTCTCCATCTGCTAGTGAATCTCCATCAAGGCCTGAGATATTCACAGTGAGATAATGGATTGATGATAATATTTATGCTTCATGAATTTGATTTTACACATATTTGTTTAATTTTATTGACTTGATCCTTGTAACTAATGCAGGGAAGCATTGTAGAGAGACTGGGTCATGGAGGAGGGCAATACCCTCACGAATGACAATAGCATATACAATGAGTTGTCTTAGGTTAAATTACAAAGTATCATATTTCATGTTTATTAATTCATTGATAAAAAAAACTTATAACAATGTTTATTCTTTTTGCAGTCTTTAGAGCGTCAAAGCACGCCCAGGCCTAGAACCTTTTAAGGTGCTTCCTCGAGCAAGAGAAGAAATATTGATTTCTAGGATGCTCCTGAGGGTGGCGATGGTGCAATTTGTCAATGATTGACCAACTGTTGCCATTTTGTATCTAGGACATGATATCGATTCTTTTTGTGTTAGGGCACTTATTGTCGCTTTGTATATTGACCACGAGTTTCCATTTTGTAAAAAATGAACAATTTAGATGATGTTGAATATATATATCATGGCACATTTTTTATGAGTCTCATTGTTTTTGCATCTTATGTTGATGAATGTATGAATTTCATGTGTATTAATCCCTTGATTTTTTCTAAAGTGATTATAAATACTTAAGTTATGCATTAACAAATATCTTGTGGTGGAAAATATTGCTAAGTGCTAAATCCATAACCAATTAATGCTTCTCAAGTAGCATTTCTTGCTAATCAACCATGTATCTCTACATCATCGATAGTTCATTCCTTGTGAATTATTTGCATGAATTTTGTGGATATCCATATTCTAGCTCACAACCAACGATGCATGGACTACCTCTTGAATTATCTCCATCTAAATCCAATGACAATCCATACTTAAATAATGGTCATTTGAAAATATTGTGAACTAAAAAATGACATATTTCAATAATTTATTATAGAAACAAATTTTCTCATGTATCTTCTACCTAATTTGAAATCACTGAACAATCTTATCTCAATGTTGTTTCAAATTAAACTCCATAACTAGTACTATAATTACTCAATTACGAAGATGGCATAAGCTAAAATTCAATTATGAAAGTACACAACATTTGGAAAACCCAAACACTTCGTATATATTTAGAATATGAAGTACATGCACCTACCAATATCTTATCATGGGTTGTTAGAAATTAGACTCTTCAAACCCTAACAATGGAAACCATAAGATAACATTGTCCAATATATCACTCCATTAGAGATCATCAACAATGTAGCATACACAATGGTAAATCCTTTTTGGAACCTACATTTGTATCCCACACTTGTACAACATCAACTCCCTTAATCTTCTTGATAACAAGCACATTAGGTAGCACTAGTGTTTTAAAATGCCACAAAACCCTAACTTATTCTCTTACCAGAGCTACATGATAAAGGTATTTATTTCCTCTTGTAGGTGTAAGTATTAGTATTTCTAGTCTCCTTAGGACAAAACCTTGACCTCAGTCTTCTCTTGACATTCCTTTGAGAATCCTAGTTGTTAGTTTCTTAGTTGATTCAATCCATACTTTCACCAATTTCTAGGGAACACACATTATTCCCCTTTTTCTATGCATGGAATATATAAAATCATTTCATTTATGTGTAACCCTTCATAAATGCCAAAACGACTAGTCAATGACTCATTAATGCACTCATGTTTGTTTAGCTTGTGTAGTGGGAATATGTAAATATTGTCAAACCCATCAATTATTAATAACATTTAGTCAGTCTTCCATGAATTACACTATACTTATTGATTTTGATCAATAGAATGAGAGAGTTCACATGGAAACTAGATCTTAGAATGGGTATCATTTTCCACCTACAAATAAAGGTTTTGAGGTCACATTTCTTGACATGCCATAGAAAGTAATGTTATGCTACCGAAATTCCTCCAAGGAGACTTGAAACCATTATTCTTTTTCCCTCACAATCTATGATATTTTATTGCACACTCCTACCCAATTTTTGGTTTAGATCACACAAGGAGACAACATACCCTCCCAAAGACAATCCCACAAACATATTTATTCCATGCCATGCCTTTCCATGTCATTGTCATGCATTACCAAGTCATTCCATGGCATGCCATTGTTATTTCCATGCCATTCCCATACCTTTCCATGTCATGCCATTTCCATGGAATTTACATGCCTTGCCAAGCCATGGCATGCCATGCCATTACCATGGCTTGCCATTGCCATGCCTTGCCAAGCCATGTCATTGCCATAACTTTCCATTTCCATTCCTTTCCATGCCATGCCATTGTTGTGTCATTTCCAAGCCATGCCATGCCATTGTCGTGCCATGCCATTTTCATGCATTTCCATGCCATTTCCATCCCTTTCCATACCATGCCATGCCATTTCTATGCCTTTCCAAGCCATGCCATGGAATGCCATTTCCATTCCATTTTCATGTATATGCTCATGTCTTGTAATGTATTTTCCCATTTTAACCTATATAACAATAAATTTAATGCTCCATAAAATTATTCAAGGAAAAACTCAAATCAAAATGTGGATTGAAATGAAACAAGAATAACAAAAAATGAAACATTGTCATGCCAATGCCATGCTTTGAAATTAAACCCTTGGAATACACTTTGACACCTTTTATTACATTTATGTCATAATTTTTATCCCTCTAGGGCTTGATATCTTGAATATTGTATGGCTATCATATGTCACATTTCATCTCAAAAATAATTTGTTATCAAAACCCTAGTTTAATATTTCATTTTCAACCTCCTTTCAAATAATGATTACTTGTTTTAAGGGTTGTTATATTTTTCCTTGTATTTCCTTGCCTTGGCTTGCCTTTCCATTCCATGCCATGCCATGCCTTTCCTTTGCATGTCTTGATATTCCATTTCTATGAGAAATATCCCCCTATACTATGTCTAGGTACTGGAAAAGCGATGACTTTGCTTAAAAGACTATTCTACCCTTAAGCTATCCCAAAACTATCTAAACAAAATGACGAGAAAGAGGAAAGAGGATTAATGGGTACACATTTATTCCTTACAGTTGGCATAGACCTCTTTCGCTTGTTGCAGCCTCCTAGATTGCAGGTCTCCTCCCAAAGATAAGTT
>JZKD02S1112372.1:508442-531854 GCA_000966675.3 Picea glauca | reverse complement strand
TATATAAATTCCTAAATCAATAAAATCATACAAACATAATATTTTGGGACAAGGACGAACTATTTTATTAAGTTTCAAGAGAAAAATGATTACAACCTTTGTCGGTAACCACTCCACAAACCAGGTCTGATCTCCTCTTTCGTGGATCCAAGTTCATCAATCCCACGTTAACTTATCACAACCAAATTATCACCAAGGGAAGGAGGAAGGGTTGCATAAGGAAAAAGGCTGGAGGGAAATTTTGAGGCTAAAACTCAGAATGGGATGCAAAACTTGGGCTAAGAAAGCGAAGGTATTTTGGCAGAGTTTTCCTATTCTCTTGCTTTTTTTTCTAAATGAGACCCCAAGACCTCTTTTTATATGAGAAAAAGATGGTTATTCGGTTTGGGGATGGGCTACAATGGGTAAAATGGTTAGTAAACCCTCCATAGCCCATAAACTCCACCGAATTCCATGCAATTTTATATTTTTTGCAACTTTTGGAGGTAAATGTTGGCTATCTAGCATGCAACACGTGTATGTACCTGGGATAACTAGCATGCAACACATGTGTGTATGTGTGATATTAGTTCAGCAGGGCACGTACCCTTTCCAAAAAAATGTTTTTTAAGAAGAAGCCTTAGTAGTATTTTGGAAAAGTATGCAAAAGGAAGGTTGAATGTCTTGTATGCATAGATAAGGAATTTTGGAATATAACAGATTCCCCCTAATGTGTGAGGTCAGAAGAGAAATTGATGGCCGAAATACATTACAATATCTTTACCAGTGGGAAGGCACAAAGTTGAGTGAGCCCGAGACGAGTGTTCGTGAGCATGCCATCTGCAAAATAATAATAATCTCTTTGAGGCAGGCATACCCATGCTCGAGTTGAACTAAGAATGGATTCCAATCAAGTACATTGCATATCCATGTCATATAAATGCTTATATAAAGTGTAGCCATAAGAAATACACAATGGATCTACATCTAAAAATCATTTGAAGATATACAAGTACAATATAATATGAATCTTCAAGAAACATTGACGCATGTGGCAGGACATGAGGACTTCATATCTCAAGAAACAACTTCAAAACTTAGGTAGGAGTAAAATAGCAGTGTAAGAATCGCTACCCTGAGGTATTTAACATGCCATCGGGGAAATACTAGAGGATCTCGATCATTAAGAAAAAAACTTTCTTGATTTTGAATCCGAACTTGATTAGACTCTCGAGATGGTCGACTCATGAAAGTCAAGAGATAAATTGCAAAATGGCCGACTCAGGTTGGATAAAATTTCCCTTGGACAAAAGAACGACAAAAATGACGAGACTTGGGAAGCATTGTATTGACATAAGTCCATGATATAGGAGGCACCACAAACATGTGTAGGATAAGGACACTCGGGAAAATTCCTCCATGGGGCAAGGTGTCAGATCATAAGAGAAAAAGTGTTGCAAGGCTTGCGTTTAAGGAATGCTTTGAAGGTTCATTTAATAGCAACATGAAGATGACATTAGGCCAAAGGTGCAAGGATGAGACATGCAATGAGATTAGATATGACACAACAAGACTCCTTCCATGTTGAGTTTTACGAGCCCAGAGAAGGTAAGGTCGGTGGTTTTTCATGTTTAGAGAGTCTAAAAAACACTAAAAGAAGACTCCAGAGTGTTCCTTTTTCATAACTAGTCCAGTGGGTTTGAAAAAGGTTTAAAATTACGCCAAAAGCATGCCTCTTCAAAACCATTTTAATGAGTATGACTGAGACAATATCACTCGGCTATATTTTCAATTTTAAGGAGTCTAAAAAGAGATTAAATATGGACTCACGGCCTTTTTCTAAGTTTAGTCTCCTTAGCCAGAAAAAGTATAAAATGTAACTTAGGAGAACTCTCCTGGCGAGACATGTCTCCTGAGGCGTACCTTTTTCCTAGATAATCTATTGGATAAAAAAAGGGTTAAAATTATTCCAAATAGATGTTCTTTCTGGACCAATTAACGAGTGTGAAAGGAACAAGGTCACTCGATGATCTTTTCATATTTAGAGAGTTTGAAAAGAGCTTAACTATGGACTCCGGGGGGGTTCCCTTTTCGTAGATAATCTCTAAGGCCCGAAAAAGAGATAAACCAAAACCAAGGAGAATGGCCCTTTTTCGAAAATTTAGTCCCTCATGCCTGAAAAAGGGTTAAACTTACCCCTCAGAATACTCTCCTATAAAAATGAAGCTTCTAAGGAATACATTTATTCATGAATTAATCGTACAAACTAAAAAATGGGTAAACTATTGTCGGACAGATGTGTTGATGGGTCTTAAATCCCTTGACTCAATAGTAGGAACCAAATACACCACTGAGGCCCAATTAGACTTTGTGGTGTTTAGGATGGAATGGTTCTCCAGATCTTGCGATCTGCTCGATTTATCGATGGGCTTTATGTTTTCTTATGAAGGATCTTCATTCAGTTAAGACAGTTCTTTTTATGTACTTCTCTTGGGTGGAGCTGGTACGAGAGATGCAAGCCAGTATAAACCAACTTGACAATAACAAATCAAAATTTTAACGATTGGCAAGAGGTCGAGCTTGGGATAACCCACTTCTCAAACATGCAGACAGTGATTCTATGCCAAAGGGCCTAGTATTAATACATTAACCAAATGAGCATCCAATTACTGTCTGAGAAAACTAATTAATAGAAAGAAAACACATATGTAATCAATATCACTGTAAGCAAGATCATGCGATTGAGACTACTTTTACCCACAAGACGAATGCCATTTTCTTCCTTCTCTCAGCCCCACTAGACTGCCTCAATGTATTTGAGACTTTCCACCACCTATTGCACTTTCTCATACCATTGCTCCATCTCCTTACATGTCACGAATTCCATGAGAGTGTCCTCCTGGAATTCGGCTATATTCAAGATTAACAGGTGCCTTTATTTCTTGAACTCATTGTAAACTCTATCGAACTCATCTTTCAGATACATAATGGTCTGCGTAGCACCCTTATAGTATTCAACAAGATGGCACAAGTGTTAGAGCTCCTACAGGGTTTTGGCCAATTCCTTTTCATCCCTCCTGGCTCTATCCTAGGAGACATATCAAAGGGATTTTCCTATGTTGATTATTTTAGATGCACGGGCATCTACAGTGTTGATTAAGTTCTCCTTTGCGGCAATTAAGATGGATTGATCTAAAGTGATCCTTCACTTCTTTGCAGTTCTTTGAATGATGGCCTTCCTCTTTTGATCGTAGGAGATTGAATAGATGTCTACTACCTCTTCTACCGGATTTGGTATATGTTGATCACCCCATGTGAGGTTGTCTCCCAAGCTACCCATGGTGTATATATGTTCAAGAGTGGGTTCTTGAACCTCATCATTTTGTCTTGTGGGTCCGACCTCTATTTTTCGCTCGTCGGGAATTTGGATATTGGGTGAAATAGAGATGTCGGGTACATGTTTGTTGCTTACTTGTCCATCAGCTATAGAATTGTCGATTTACTTTTGTGAAGATCCTTTCTCAGTACCCTCTGGTTCAGGTAGATCATTTGGATTTGCTTTGGTTTCCAGCTCATCGGGTTCTTTTTTGTCAAGGCCGTGTTCGGCTTATGTTTCTTTTTGTGAGACCTGCTTGTCTTGAACCTTGGGCTCAGGGGAAGTGGTTTTCTCGGGACCTTCTTCCTCTTGGACCTGCACTGGGGTGTCACAAGCGGGATTTGGACTCTCATCATCATTGTATATATGTATAAGTGTGCTCAAGGGATTGGGAACTTGTGTTTCTATCGACACTCGACCTGTTTTTGGTTGAGTTGCCCCTCCTTCCAAGGGATCGATCGACGATGTTGTAGATTCAGGGTTGCCTAACCCATTGCTGTTATCAGAAACTATGGAACTATTATCGCTTGACTCTGTCAGGATGCTTTGGACGGTAGTTGAAATCACAGGTCTTATGATAAGGTAAAGATCATCTTGCATCTGCTTCCTTAGTAGCTGAGTTTGTTGGTATAAAAGTGCGCCCCTCTCTTGTGTATTTTGATCTTCAGGGAGATCCCTGATTTGTGTCAGGGATTCCTAATGAGCTCGCGCAGCCTCAATGTCTTCTTGGGGATCACTTATTCCTTCCTCCAATTCATATGCTACTTCTCCTGCCGGGTGTCGGCCAATTTCTTGAACTTCCTACTCCAAATACGTTGCCTGCTCTTCGTATTTCATAGCTTTAAACTTGGTTCCTCAAGGATCAACCTTCCTAGCCGCCACCTCATCCCAGTCTTGAGCATTTTCAGTGAAAATTTCATCTTTGAACTGGTCATGGGCATAAGGCCAACAAGATGATACCTGCGACGCATGTTGTAGAACAAGGCCCTTGGGATCATGTTTGCAGAATCGACCATTTTGGAACCGAAATTCCAATTGACCTAGCCCAAGTTGCTTAGCATGCGTAGTGTCTTTGACCATGCAGAAGCCAATATGAAACCCATACAGTATGAAATCCTTCTTCTTGTCTTTTACTAAAGTTGTGTTGTATCGTTGCAGGATGGTTTGATAGCAAATTTCCCCTAACACCAGCCAGTCGGGAACATAAATGGGTAATACGTGGGGTGCCCCCATGGCACCAAAAACCCTGATGTAGGTTTCTCTTTCATCTAAATACCAGTGACCAATTTTGGCTATAACCTTCTTTGCTTCATCTGAAAACCTAGGGAATTATTTCCTAAAGAGAAAAAAGTAAATGCGTATAATAAACTGATCACAGATAACAACATAGGATTTCTTGTACCTTTTTTCCCATAAGATGTTGAAGTATACATGGACTACGAGCTCCGAAGACTGGCAATTCAGGTTCATCCTACAGAAAGTGTTCCTAGAGAAGATGGCATTAAGTAGATACAAGGCCATGTATAAAGCAGAGGTATCTCCCTTCTTTGGCACCTGAGCCTGTCTTATCCAGGTGCTCAACTGTTTGGAGATGATGGCACCCCATTTGAAACCTACACCTAAAATGGGGGTTGTAAAAGCCAGAGGCATCCAAGCTTCTGAAAATCGGGAGCAGTCCTTCTACCCATGTAACCTATAGAGTAGATCCATGAGATATATGTATGGTCCCTAATATTGGTTGTTGGTACCAACCAACTATCCGGTTCATGAATTTTTTGTCTTCCATGAGATATATGTATGGTTCCCTAATATTTGTTGTTGGGTACCAGCCAACTATCCGGTTAGTGAATTTTTTGTCTTCCCTCCACCAAGACACCATGATTTTGCTGGTATCGTGTGACACATAGAAACTCAGGATGAAATAAGTGCTCAATTTTAGATTAGAGTCCTTGATCTTGTAGTAACTCTGAAATTCTGATGGTAGGAAAACCCCAACGCATTCACTGTTATCATCATTAATCATACATTTTTGGGCATCAACGTGGTCAATAAGCCACTTCAGGAGCTCAATGCAAGGAAAGACCGGAGACCGGCTTGTCACCATGTGCAAATAATCCCTACGAATATTTGGTAGGACATCAATGTCGAGCTTCCTTGTCTCAGGGTCGCTGTGCAGGGTATTTCTGAGGGGTTCTTCCCTCTTGATTTTCTTGAACACTTCTTCCCAGTGAGGAAAATTTGTCTTGGCTATAATACTTGCCTTTGTATCTCTGAATGTTGGAGGGTGGACAAAGGGATCCTTGGTGATTGTCTTAATGATATACATTGGCTTGGGAGGGAAATCTAATTGTCTTGCAACTTTTGAGGAGGAGCCCTCTCCTACTTCTAATTCTTATAGCTTTCGAGCTCTTGGCGATTTTCTAGTGGATGGCTTCTTTGGAGGCATTGTCCCTGCAATTAAAACCTGCCCTTTAAAAACATATATAGAGCAATGTTGGGTGAGAACACATAAAATGGAGCGTAAAACCGTTAATCAAACTCATACCTGTAATGCTTGCTATGATAACTGTTTAATACTCATTGGACTTTGGATGATTCCTACAGAATGTTAGCTTCGCTCTTCTATCTATTCTAAATTTCTTGTTGTGCAGAATGGAATCACACACAATGGCTTGAAAATGGTATAACTGGGGAGATACTATGAGTCATATCAATTAGTTAATACAAATAATGAATGCAGATTCAAAATAAACCACTATCGGATCTCTGCGGATAAATATTAACTGGTTGATGGCAGAGATGCGGATGGAGATGCATTGTATCGATGAGTTTAACGATTCTTTTCTATTTGCGCATGAGTCAGTAACTAATGCGCGATCCACGAATTAACTAATAACTGTAAGTGCAGTGCACCTAACACATTCAGGAGTTAACACATCTCACCACGTCACATCACCCGGTGAATGGATCGGGGGTCAGCTAGTATCTGTGTGTACTCTCGATACTATCCTTTTGATAAAACTTTCGACGTCGATGATATCCAGGATTGGTAACCAGGATAAAGTTCAGGTGCGCAATCTATTAGCGGGTCATAAACTTTCATCTTCGAAAACGTTTCGGGAGTTGGCGGTCGGCGAGGTCATTATTCTATTTACGCGACACTTACCATTATACTTATTTTCCGAAGATGAATGAATCGGTCTTTGACAAAGTCTCTGTCGAGGCTTATTCACATCAAGAAAATCTTTCATTAGTCGATGCCGATGAAGGTCGGCACACGACTACTTTGACTTCTCAAATGATTTCACCATCTTTAACTTTTATCGATGCCGAACTTCGAGTAGTTGTTAAATCCCTTTTAAAGTTAAGATGAATCTTTGTTGTACATTTAAGAAAACTTAATTCAAACATGAAACACATAAGATAAGAAAAAGTATCAGTTTCATACCGAAGCAAAAACAGTCAAAATGTAAAATATCGGGTGGTACCCAAAAGGAAATGGTCACAGACCTTTTAGGGTGTGTTGAGTGCTCAACAAATGGCGATCCACTGGGTGAACACATAATCTATGGTTCCCCTTTGTTTCCCTTAGGGTAACAATTTGTTGGCAGCCAATTCACATTTTTCTACTGTCCTTATAAGCTGCCTACACCAGTGTTTTGCAAACCTTGATTTTCGTCGCAATTCTCAAATAAAATGACACTTTTATTTTTGCGCTATTTGCACACTTACCTTTGTTCTTGTTTTCACGACTGCAAGCGTGAAAACTTGGTTTTCTAAGTCACATTAAAATCATCACTGAATTGTTGTAATCATTCTTGTCGATATGCCCATTATGTTTCCAATTTACTTATCACTATGCATTTGAAAAGACTCCAAGATCATTATTCTTTTGGCATTTTTATTTGTTAATGAGACTTCGTTTTACAAGATTGTGGTGATATTCTTTTGATCAAGTTTGTGATGCATTAGCGATTGGATTTACATGTTATTTCATCGATTCACTTGACACATTGGTTTCATGAAAATGAATTTGTGTTGTGGTAAGACCCTTGGTATAAATCGTTTCATACAACACATGTCACATAATCAAACCCTTGGTATTGGTTTCGATTCATTTGTTTGGTTTTAAAGCTATGATAAAACTTTGCTCGCGTGAATGTTTAATCCACTTACCATATATCCATTGGTTGATTGATTGGCATAGTTTTTAATACATATGCATTGTGATTTGAATAGCTAAACGCGTCGATGGTTGTACTATGGGTAATGACTATTCTGCATGGGCCGAAATAGCTCCACCACCTTCGCACGTTCTGTCATAAATGTTTTCCCCCTATCCCAGGTCACCCCTAGTGTTTTCGATAACCCTGTGAGCATTCTACCCCTGTGTATACTATGATCAAACCCTAGCCCCTACACCCTGCTCACCGTGTGCTCCTATCTATGGCACGGTGGTGTGAATAGAGCCGAACGGTAGTCAAGCTCTGTTACTGTTCGATGATGCCGGTAAAGATTTAAAAGACAGTGGTTGGCTCGTGTTTATATAGAGGTTCGAGGGATTCAACCTCACAGTTGCACAACAATTCACCCTTACCTTTGATGGGTGTAGGGATAAAGTAGGTGACATTCAGCTTGAACTCAATGAAGAATTCATAAGCTCTGCCATAGGACTAGCAGCCACAGGCCAGTGATGGTTTAAAAACTCCAAAGTTGACGAAGTGTCATGGCCTTTGCTATTCATATCATGAAAGGTTACATCCTGTGACAAAGGTATGCCTATTTCCACACTTGAACCCAGGTGGCACGATCTTTTGATAATGGTTAAACAATTTGTGACATGTGAAGGTCGGTATGGATTGGTTTTTCTTTATCACCTTCGACTGTTAATGAATTTCATGGGCTATCCATTGAACATGCCATTTTACTTCCTGTGTAGTCTTTACAAAATGGCTAAGAGGTTCAAACGTCAAAAGGCTGATAGAAGCTTGTTTCACCATGGTTTGATTAGACTCATCATCGTTCACCATTTGAGCCTTCATGGCGATAATTGGCAAGCCTTTCTATCTCGAAATGGCTTTGTTGATTCAGATTCTGTTCAAATCAACAAGTCTGTGGTTAGTGAGACTATGGTCAAGCCACCCGTACCATTTCATGCCCTTCTGCCCTCTCCCAAACCCGCGATCTTCCCTGACATCGACCTACCCGACATCATAACAGACAAGGGTGAGGTTGTTAAGAATCCTGTGAGTAAGAAGGTCAAGGGTAATCCTACTGTCGATAGCAAAGGTAAAAAGAATTCTCGATTGATATCGAGACTTGCCCGGAATAAGCCTAAGCCAAACGCTGATCAAAATCCCATAGTTCTGAGCGAAGACTTGGACTCTGATATCGAGCGCTTCTTAGCTGAAGAGTACCCCTATTCCCAAGGCTTATGCCCCGAGCAACACTATGACTATGTTTCTAATTTTCCCCCGTGCCTAAAAAACAATCCTAGCTACCCAGGAATCAAGCTACATAGTGAAACCCTCGGTGATTTAAACATACCCTCACCTGCAATTTCGAAGCCCGAGCAAACATCATGCATCCAATGCAATGTGTGGCTGGAGTGTTATTACACTGACGTCCCATTATTGCAATCGAAGATTAAATCTTTAGAGAACCAAGTTACAGTGCTATCGAGAGAAAGGGACAAACTTCAAGCTAATGACAAGAAGCAGAAAACCACTGGTTCGATCATTTTTAGGAATGTCTAATCGGCAACAGCTTTCGTCAATTCCAAATTATCATGACCGAATTGTTTTCTGATTATCCAGGTATGAATTTCAATATCAATTTCGTTTTATGAATTGCTTGGATTAATATAATGAATTGGTTTTTGGGTTTCGATTAGTTCTGTTCATTATTCGAAATGATTCTTTCATAGTTTGATTATCAAAAACGGTTATGTTGTGGATCCTGTACAGTAGATTCTTTCTATTAAAATCAAATGTAGTTATGATTTGGTAATGCGACTTTGTCGTACCCAGCTTAGTAGAAGCGATGGATTGGTTTTGACTTGCTGTGGTTCGCTTTAGAAAAATTCTGTTAGTTTGAATTAATGTGATTAATGAGGTTTGTTTTTGTTTAGATTTCGATTGCATATGACCTGTATAAGAGATTTTTGTGCTAAAATCAGAGCACGGCTATGTTTTGATTTTGGAACGATTTCATGGGCTTGAATTGGTATGATCCTTTAAATGTGTTATGCGTCATTATTAGTGACTGGGTTGATAAATACGATGTAATCTAATAAACTCAAAACAAACCTGTTGACTTCCATTTACCAAAAAATGACTCTGTTTTGAACTGAATTAACATTTTCATTTGGATTTGGATTACATTCGACCTGTGCAAAAGATCTATTTGCTAAAATTATGGAAGCAGTGTTGATTCATAACGATTTCCACCAGCCTCAAACTGTTTCGATTCGTTCCCATTTGATTTGATTTGCAAGTGATTGTTACGTGCCACGATTAGCATGATCGTTTGTATTCATTTAATATAGCTCTATCAATTTCAAAACGATCCTGTTGATTTCGTTTGTATTCGAAAATTATTTTGTTGATGGTTGAAGCAACATAAACTGTTGGTGTTGATTTCAATTGGTCATGAAAACAATTTCATTGCTGTCGAGTTATCCAATACAATTCTATTTACCCGAATCTGTGATAACAAATGGAACAGGGTACATGCATCTCTGTAATCATTTGATTGATCATAATCTTGTTTGCTCTCAAATTAGCATAACAATTTTGATTTGAATGATTCGTTTGGTTTTCAAATATCAATTAGATATTTGTTTAGTAGTTTGAATTTAATTCTTTGAGTTTTGAATTGATTTTCAAACGATTCTGTGTTTGATTTAGACCAGCTACAAAATCGCAAGATTCTGTAGCTAGTCTTTAAAATTAGATTTTTATCAATTTTATCTACAAGATATCCTTTTAACTTGTCTATTTTTGTCCTCTCTCAGGTACATAAGAATTGCAGTGATCAAATGGGCATGCTGTGGCAGTTTAGGGGATATTTGTGTGATGTAGTTTTCATTTTAAGTTGTTAATTTGAGTCAGAAACTTGGGATATTTTCCCAGATTTAGTGTAAATTATTTTGATAATTCCCACAGGGATGTTTTACCCTGTGGGAGGTCTTTAAATACTTGTTATTTTTTGTAATAATCATCATCCTCACTGTGGGAGAACCAGACTATGGATTTATGATACAGACTGAGATGAAAGTTGATGTCTTGTAACAGCTTTCGCTTTCAATATATCAAACTTTTGTTTCAAGTTTTATTCATATCATTTTGCAGTCGATTATAGACTACTTTAGCTATCGTAACATATTGCAGGTTGATGTGACTTGATTAATGTGTTATCCATACCTGATGTCTTTTATTATTTAAAAATACAGTAATTACTTTGTTTCAGTTAATGAATCACAGATTTCTCTTCTTCGTTAATTGGATCTTTTTGTACAAATCCTTGCACGCAGTGTTATCTAAATGTTATGATTTGTAAATTATAAGATTGTTGTAACTTTTATGTCTTGTTTGTTCTGTTATCAATATTCAAAAGAGCACTGCTGCTTACTGTTTACTAGAGGCTGGCAGAGGATTGATGCGGGTTTCCTCCCATTGAACAGCTGAACTGGATTCTTTACACAGGACAAATTGGAAAGCATTATTACAGGTTAGCTTATTAGTATAATTTAATTGGTTTAGATAGATATATGCATAGTTTAGATTTGTAGTTATAGTTATTATTTTAGTTGCTTAGTTTAGTAAGTTTTTTTTTTTTTTTTTCATAAAATTATAAAACCAAAAAACAAATAGTCTAGTTGTCTTAGGACAGATTACAAATGAATTTTGCAGGTTTTCATTCAAATCTGTAATTTGTAAATATTGTACATGTGTAATTAAATTTGGTTCTGTTAGTAATTGAATATTTGATTTTATAGAATTATAGTTGTGTAGGATTAGATAGTGAATTGTATATATAATAGTTTAGATTTGTTTATTAGTTTGTTTTAGTTGTTATTTTTCATTTAGATTAGTTAATTTAGAGTAGTTTTCTTTTTGTTTTCTTAGGACTTAGATCAGCTAACGAAGCCGCTAAACCCGTTAGGGTGGGTTATCCCAAACGGCTTGGGTTATTTAGACAACCCTGGACCGGATCCACTCTTCCAGTTGACGGACGATCAATTTCACCCATCAACAAATGGTTCTAGAAGGAGGGCCTGAAATTTATTAATGGCACGAGGTGGTCGTAAGACTCCTCCACCACCTAATTGCTCACCTATAGTGACAACAAGTCATTCGAACAAAAACACCCCCCCTTAAACAACAACCACATCAAACAACGATCCACAGATCACAGTTGAACCAGTAACCCCAAATTCTATAGGTGGTGACATACAAGAGATTGTCCGCCAATCTCGCATAAGAACTCATAGTGCCTTAGCCCATTTGAGGCAACCAAATTGACCTTTGGAACAACCTTTAGATTTCTCTGATATCAGAGAATAGCTTGGAGACACTAACCTCACTGTGAACCCTACAGATCCAACCCTCAATCCTGCTGCAGGAGGATCTAGAGTACCTCCCTCACCACCTCCATCATCTCCTTCCTCTTCTGAAAGAGATTATTCTGACGAAGGCAGTTCCCCTTCTCAGCCTTCCACACCCACTACACCAATGGCCAACCAGAACAACCCTGCTAGACCTTGGCTCGACCAGGATGCCGTAGCGGTACCTGGAGCTCAACATCCCTTACCTAAATATCCGGAGAAGTGGCTTCCCAAGTTTGACCCTGACTCGAAACAGATCGCTAAAGATCACATTAAAAAGTTTGTGTTAGCCATAAGACTCCGCAATGTCGAGCATGAAGATGTTGTCTGTAGGCTGTTCCCCTATACTTTCAATGGAAATGCATCTACATGGTACTTTTCCCAACAACCCCATACCATCGTGTCTTGGGAAAAGTTTGAGTCATGCTTTTTGGAAAATTTCGGAGACGGTAAGCCTCTGGAAGTCCTAGTCATGGACCTTTATAACTTAAGAATGAACCCAAAAGAAAAAGTTAAATACTTTAATCAAATATTCTTAACACTTAAGAACCGAATCCCTGCAAATTCCATGCCTGTCGAGAATCTTATAATAGCATACAACACTAAAGATTTGCATCAAAGTATATCTATTTGGGTTAAACTATCTAAGAAAGCCACGTTGTTAGAAGCCTTCGAGGAGGCCACCCAGATTGAAAAATACATACTTAGTCTCAAAGACTCTACTAGCAACAAAACAAAGACTAGTTCTTCATCCAAAAAGAAGATCGAAATCCTCCCTAGACCTACTCAAAGTAAAACACAACCTGAAACCTCTTATTTAGAAAACTTAACTAAAGTTGTTCAAAAACTATCGAATCAAGTTATAGACTTGAAAAGGATGACCGAAGAAGCTTCCTTGAGCAAAGGGCCTTACAAACCCCCATTCATAAAACTTTTTCCCACCAACCGATCTAATCCAACCACCGAGGGCCTCAATCTAGAAAGTCTGCAATACGCCCTTCAAATGATTCTAGAAGCCCAGGATAACTTGATGCCTCCTGCACTTCCTGAGGAGGTTGTTGAACAAGAGAAAGTTCAAGAAGAGGAGTCTTCTCCAAATATTTTTGGACACTTCTCGGATAGCATCTTCCAAGCTAACTTCGAGACGGTTCATCCCTATAATACTAGGAGTAAGACAACAAACAAACCTTCTGCCGAAAACACTATGACTTCGCCTCCAAAGCAATCTAAACCACTTGAGACTAAATAGAGTCATGTGAACCCCAACTTAGACTATGATTTAGTTGAAGATCTTAAAAATTTGAGAGCTAACATTTATGTTTATGAGTTATTGAAATTTCCATTTCTGCTACAAAAAATGTTACAGAATATCTCAGAGAATGGCAAAAATGCTAATCCAAGCAGTAGCAAGGTTGTGCAGAACAAAGTTCCTCAGAAGACTTCCACTAAGAATAATCCTGATCCTCAAGACAAAGAAAGCCTTCCTGTAAATAATGTAAATAATGTAAATAATGTGGATAAAGTAGCTTTAGAAACTGTGAGTAAAAATCCACAAGCTACCACCCTTAGTACTCACAAAAATGTACCTCCATTTTTGTTAACGTTCGAAATCTTTAATACAAACGTGCACAATTGTATGGTAGACTCAGAAGCATCATCCAATGTGATGCCATGGTTTGTATGCCAGAAGATTAACGCTGAAGTTGAACCCTCCACCTTAAAAATCATACAACTTGATCGGACTAATGTTAAAGTTACAGGCAAACTAAAAAATGTGCTTATAAGATTATCTTCTAACCCCAAGGTTCATCAAGTTATTGATATTATTGTTGTGGATATTCCAGAAGTGTATGGTATGTTTTTAAGCAGGGACTGGTCGGAGCAGCTACATGGTTATTTCACGACAGATTGGTCTCATCTATGGCTTCCAGAGAACGGCAAGCCCAATAAGATCAAGGTAAATCGTGAACGCTACCTTAAGTTCACGGTCACAGATTTGAAAGATCCCAATGAGCCATTTACACCTTTTGCTGATTCACCCGAAGTACAAGGGATGGATACCTTTTTCGGAAATTTCATGGCCGAGACTTCAACTATCACCAATCCAGAACAACAGTCCGAGATTGTAGCATATGCATAGCCAACAGTTTCTACACAACGATCTCATGCACCTGATGAAAATCAAATTTGGTCTCTTTATTTCGACGGGTCAAAGTCCAAAGAAGGAGCTGGTGCAGGCTGTGTTATTATCAATTCAGTAAGTAACAAAACATTGATTGCATGTAGGTTAGAATTTGAATGTACTAATAACACTGCAGAATATGAGGCTTTACTGCAAGGTCTCAGAAAATCTTTGGATATGAACATTCAAAAATTGACTATCTTTGGTGACTCTGAAATAGTGGTTAGACAGGTAAGAGATTCTATCCACTGTCTGTCTCCGCATCTTAAAAGCTACCAATCCGAGGTATGGAATTTAATGAATAGATTTGTTGCTTTCAATATAAATTCTATTCCTAGATTGAATAACTCTGAAGTTGATCTATTAGCTAACGCAGCTTCTAAACTCTTTCCTGCAGAAGGCTTATCCCCAGATGCATTCTCCGTCGAACTGTTGTTCAGGCCATCCGTTCCTGACAACATCACGAACTGGAGAGTCTTCGACGATGATCAATAGATTATTAGCTTTCTGCATATGGAGGAAACTTTTCAAGGCGCGGTGATAGACGAACGCACGCACGATGACAATTTGCACGATTTCACGGTAATACCAGATCCGAGAACTCTTGAATCTTCATCGAACATGGTAAATTTGATCCCTAAATCTGTAGTTAGATTAGAGAAATTTTATGATCTTCAAGATAAATTTAGAAAATCGGTCAACTGTAAAACCAATAGTTCCTCGTTATCTTATGAAAAAGTAAAATTAGGAACTAATGATAATCCGCAGTGAATTAATCTAGGGGTAGGATGTTCTGAACAAGAAAAAGTTTCATTTATTAGATTGTTCAAAGAATTTAAGGATGTCTTTGCATGGACGTATGATGACCTTAAAACTTTCGACCCTAACATCGTACAGCATGTCATTCCTTTGAAACCCCAAACCTTACCCTTTCAACAGAAATTAAGAAAAATGCACCCTAAGCTCGAACCGACCGTTAAAAAAGAATTGAATAAGCTCCTAAATGCTAAGATAATTTTTCTAGTTAGGCACACTCAATGGGTTTCTAACCTTGTCCCCGTACAGAAGAAAAGTGGGGAAATTCGACTATGTGTCGATTTTTGAAACCTTAATAGAGAATTTGATAAAGACAACTATCCTGTCCCACCCATGGAACAGATCCTTCAATAGGTACCTGGTTCTGAGAGGCTATCCTTATTGGATGGTTTCTCAGGGTACAACCAAGTCCTGATGTCTCCTCCAGCCCAACTTAAAACTACCTTCCGCACCCCGTGGGGCACCTACGCTTATCGAAAAATGCCCTTTGGATTGATTAATGCCAGTGCCACTTTTCAGAGAGAAATGGACATTGATTTCCGAGGCCTAATAAATCAGTCCGTCATAGTGTACTTAGATGATGTTACTGTATTTTCTAAAAACAAAACCGATCATCTAGCTCACTTACGAGCCGTTCTACAGTGATGTCGTAAATACGACATTTCTTTGAATCCTAAAAAATCCATCTTTGCAATAGAACAAGGTAAACTCTTAGGATTTATTGTGTCAAGTGAAGGAATGATTATCAACCCCGAAAGGACTCAAGTCATCATGAAACTTCCCCCTCCTTCATCCAAAAAATCTATGCAGTTTTTCTTAGGCCAGATTAACTTCGTGAGGAGATTCATCCCCAGTTTCTCCGAAATGGTCAGGCCTTTATAGAATTTAATTAAGAAAGACACCCAATATCACTGGGGACCCCTAGAAAATCAAGCTTTTAATTCAATAAAGAAGGCCATAATAGATGCTCCTTCTCTCATGAGCCCTGACTTTTCTCAAGACTTTACACTCTACACTTTTGCTTCTGACCATTCCTATGCCGCCATCCTAACTCAAAAGAACGCTGAAAACAACGAAGTACCCATTGCATTTATGAGCTCTGCTTTCAAAGGCGATGAACTTAATTACCCAGTGGTAGATCATCAAGCCTACATTGTTTTCAAAGCAATCAAGCACTTCCAATCTTATCTTTTGAAGTCAAGGATGAAAATCATTTTCCCTTACCCAGCTGTCAGGAACCTGTTAGTGCAGAAGGAACTAGGAGAAAAGAGGGCTAACTGGGTTACCTCCCTGCAGGAGTACGACTTAGAAATTACCCCAACTCAGATAGTGAGAGACCAAGGGTTATGCAAGTTAGTTGTTGATTCGGCTCAAGAACAACAAAAATAAAGTGATACGTCAAACCTAGGACAACACAATCAAAATGCAATCTGTTGCGCACAAAACTCTGTCAGTTCATGGTATGACGATATAAAATTCTGTCTTGAACATGGGTCAGCCCCCCGTCACCTGAATCCCACTAAAAGAAGAGAGTTGAGATTAAAGTCTTCCTCCTTTGATTTGGTTAATGGTATCCTATTTTGTCAAAGTTTTGATGGCGTACTGATGCGCTGTCTTGAGAAAGACGAAGCAGAAAACGTCTTACTAGAGTTGCATGCAGGAGAAGCTGGTGGTCATTTTGGTGGTGACACCACTGCCCATAAGGTTTTGAGAGCCGATTATTACTGGCCCACACTTTTTAGAGACACACATGCCTTGTGTCGTAAGTGTACCATTTGTTAAAAAGCATCAGGGTGGTTACAAAAACCAGCCTTTCCTTTGCAATCTGTTTCAGTAGATTCTCCTTTTCAGCAATGGGGCCTTGATATCATAGGACCAATCAACCCCCCATCCTCACAACAACACAATTTCATCATAACAACCATAGACTACTTTACCCGGTGGTCTGAAGCTACCACGTTAAGAACTGTCAACACCAATCAGGTAATTGCCTTTCTAAATTCAAATATTATCACTCGTTTTGGTATTCTCGACTGTTTAGTATTCGACAACGCTTCTTAATTTTCCTCTCTTGGGATGAGTGAGTTCGCTTTGGAAAAAGGAGTTAAATTAAAGTATTCTGCTAGCTATTACCCCCAGGGAAACGGACTGGGAGAGTCGACAAATAAGAACTTGATTAAAATCATCAAGAGAACAGTGGCTGAAAATCACAAAAATTGGCACAATGCATTGTTAAACGCATTGTGGGATGATAGGGTAACATCGAAAGCTGCTATAGGTAACTCCCCCTTTTTTCTCATTTATGGCAGAGAAGCAATTCTGCCACCACACATTCTTCTTCCTTCACTTCAGCTATCGTAGAAAATTCAAGAAGAAGACTGCCCCCCCTTAGAAAACTGAATTAATGCTTCGATGAAGCTAGAAGAGGTAAGAGCCCAAGCTAAACGTAAGTTAGATCAGCATCAACAGATAGTCAAAAGCTGGTTTGATTCCAACTCTGCCTCTGATAGAAACTTTGAAGTAGGTGATCTCGTCTTGAAGTGGGACAAATCGCATGAGGGAAAGGGAGAGCACACAAAATTTCAAAACTTATGGCTTGGACCGTTTTTAGTTGCTGAGAAGTTGGGTCCCAGCTCTTTTCGATTGCAGAATCTAGAGGGGCAGCTTGACACTTATCCAGTGAATGTTCAAGCCCTGAAAAGATATTTTGCTTGATGGCTACCCTTGTATATTATGTACATATTTTGCTTTGTTTGCTTTTCTTTTACTGTTTTGATTTGGATTTCTCCTTTTCATTTATCAGTTTTTGTGTTTTTGAAAATACACATACCTGCATGCCAAGCTATTCAGACGAACAAAACAAAGAATTCTTTCACTAAAATGACTACTAAAAAATTGTATAAACATCAATTTTATGCTTCTGAAATTTACATCTGTGTTGGCAAAATGTTGTTGTTTGAAAAAAGTTAACTCATTTCGATCTCTGAGTAAAGTCTATCATGATCATCAATTATCTTTTTACGCTGTCCCTATTCCTTAAGGGAATGACTCAAAATATGTCTCCCTGCCTTAGAAAGTTGGTTCTGTAAATGAAACATCCCTGGATATTAATAAAGGACAATTCTAAAAAATCTGATGAGGTCTGAAAAAAATATGTTAAAATATCGTAATTTTCAGCGTCACCCCGCTCAACTATATATCTTTGAAAAACAAAATAAATCAATAATAGAGCTGTGGGAAGTGCTTGTAAACCCACTAGGATGCTGAACAGGTTTGCTGGCAGTGGGTAAATGCATGCATGGCGCTAAGACAACTTCATCGGGGTACTGAACAGGCCCGCTGGCAGCGAAGCAATGTCGGGTATATGAAAATTGGAAAAAATAAGAAACCTCTTAACCTTAAAATGTCCTTTATTCTGATCTGGAACTTCTTGGCATGATACGGATGTCGGAGTGGGTTAAATGGCAACCCTGTCGAGGCTATAGATGCCTGCTGGTAGCAGTGGCTCTGTCAACAATATTGGAGATTTTATCTTTAATATCGTGACTCGCTTGTCTTAAGACTGTTATCAGTTTTCATCCTTTAAGCACTGCTGGAATATTTGGTGGATGATGATGTTTACACAATTTTCTGGTTGTTATTTTTGAGTTAGAATTTTTCTCGTTATCCTAATTTGAGTTTGTTCTTTCTGGCAGAGATAACTGCTTCTACCAGTGTGTCACCATTGTTGGCAGCCAATTCACATTTTTCTACTGTCCTTATAAGCTGCCTACACCAGTGTTTTGCAAACCTTGATTTTCGTCGCAATTCTCAAATAAAACGACACTTTTATTTTTGAGCTATTTGCACACTTACCTTTGTTCCTGTTTTCACGACTGCAAGCGTGAAAACTTGGTTTTCAAAGTCACATTAAAATTGTCACTGAATTGTTGTAATCATTCTTGTCAATATGCCCATTGTGTTTCCAATTTACTTATCACTATGCATTTGACAAGACTCCAAGATCATTATTCTTTTGGCATTTTTATTTGTTAATGAGACTTCGTTTTACAAGACTGTGGTGATATTCTTTTGATCAAGTTTCTGATGCATTGGTGATTGGATTTACATGTTCTTTGATCGATTCAATTGACACATTGGTTTCATGAAAACGCATTTGTGTTGTGGTAAGACCCTTGGTATAAATCCTTTCATACAACACATGTCACATAATCAAACCCTTGGTATTGGTTTTGATTCATTTGTTTGGTTTTAAACCTATGATAAAACTTTGCTCGCGTGAATGTTTAATCCACTTACCATATATCCATTGGTTGATTGAATGGAATAGTTTTTAATACATATGCATTGTGATTTGAATAGCTAAACGCATCGGTAGTTGTACTATGGGTAATGACTATTCTGCATGGGCCGAAATAGCTCCACCACCTTTGCATGTTCTGTCATAAATGTTTTCCCCCTATCCCAGGTCACCCCTGGTGTTTTCGATAACCCTGTGAGCATTCTACTTCTGCGTATACTATGATCAAACCCTAGCCCCTACACCCTGCTCACTGTGTCCTCCTATCTATGGCACCAGTGGTGTGAATAGAGCCGAATGGTAGTCAAGCTCTGTTACTATTCGATGATGCCCGTAAAGATTTAGAAGACAATGGTTGGCTCGTGTTTATATAGAGGTTCGAGGGCTTCAACCTCACGGTTGCACATCAATTTTCCCTTACCTTTTATGGGTGTAGGGATAAAGTAGGTGACATTCAGCTTGAACTCAATGAAGAATTCATAAGCTCTGCCACAGGACTAGCAGCCACAGGCCAGCGATGGTTTAAAAACTCCAAAGTTGACAAAGTGTTGTGGCCTTTTCTATTCATATCATGAAAGGTTACATCCTGTGACAAAGGTATGCCTATTTCCACACTTAAACCCAAGTGGCATGATCTTTTGATAATGGTTAAACAATTTGTGCTTTGTGAAGGTTGGTATAGATTGGTTTTTCTTTATCACCTTCGACTGTTAATGAATTTCGTGGGCTATCCATTGAACATGCCATTTTAATTCCTGCGTAGTATTTACAAAATGGCTAAGAGGTTCAAACGTGAAAAGGATGATAGCAGCTTGTTTCACCATGGTTTGATTAGACTCATTGTCATTCACCATTTGAGCCTTCATGGTGATAATTGGCAAGCCTTTATGTCTCGAAATGGCTTTGTTGATTTAGAGTCTATCCAAATCAACAAGTCTGTGGTTAGTGAGACTATGGTCGGGCCACCCGTGCCATTTGATGCCCCTCTACCCTCTCCCAAACCCTCGGTCTGCGTTGACATCAACCTACCCGACATCATAACAGACAAGGCTAAGGCTGTTAAGAATCTTGTGAGTAATAAGGTCAAGGGTAATCCTACTATCGATAGAAATGGTAAAAAGAATGCTCGATTGATATCAAGACTTGCCTGGAATAATCCTAAGCCAAACGCTAATCAAAAGCCCATAGTTCTGAGCGAAGACTCAGACTCTGATATCGAGCACTTCCTAGCTGAAGAGTACCCCTATTCCCAAGGCTTATGCCCCGAGCAACCCTATGACTATGTTTCTAATTTTCCCCCGTGCCTAAAAAACAATCCTAGCTACCCAGGAATCAAGATACATAGTGAAACCCTCGGTGATTTAAACAAACCCTCACCTACAATTTCGAAGCCCGAGCAAACATCATGCATCCAATGCAATGTGTGGCTGGAGCGTTATTACACTGACGTCCCATTATTGAAATCGAAGATTAAATCTTTAGAGAACCAAGTTACAGTGCTATCGAGAGAAAGGGACAAACTTCAAGCTAATGACAAGAAGCAGAAAACCACTGGTTCGATCATTTTTAGGAATTTCGAATCGGCAACAGCCTTCGTCAATTCCAAATTATCATGACCGAGTTGTTTTATGATTATCCAGGTATGAATTTCAATATCAATTTTGTTTTATGAATTTCTTGGATTAATATAATGAATTGGTTTTTGGGTTTCGATTAGTTCTGTTCATTATTTGAAATGATTCTTTCATAGTTTGATTATCAAAAATGGTTATGTTGTGGATCCTATACAGTAGATTCTTTCTGTTAAAATCAAATGTAGTTGTGATTTGGTAATGCGACTTTGTCGTACCGAGCTTAGTAGAAGCGATGGATTGGTTTTGACTTGGTGTGGTTTACTTTAGAAAAATTCTGTTAGTTTGAATTAATGTGATTAATGAGGATTGTTTTCGTTTAGATTTTGATTGCATATGACCTGTATAAGAGATTTTTGTACTAAAATCAGAGCACGGCTATGTTTTGATTTTGGAACGATTTCATGGGATTGAATTGGTATGATCCTTTAAATGTGTTATGCGTCATTATTAGTGACCGGGTTGATAAATACGATGTAATCTAAAAAACTCAAAACAAACCTGTTGACTTCCATTTACCAAAAGATGACTCTGTTTTGAATTGAATTAACATTTTCTTTGGATTTGGATTACATTCGACCTGTGCAAAAGATCTATTCGCTAAAATTATGGAAGCAGTGTTGATTCATAACAATTTCTACCAGCCTCAAACCGTTTCAATTCGTTCCCATTTGATTTGATTTGCAGGTGATTGCTGCGTGCCACGATTAGCCTGATCGTTTGTATTCGTTTAATATAGCTCTATCAATTTCAAAACAATCCTGTTGATTTCGTTTGGATTCGAAAATTATTTTGTTGATGGCTGAAGCAACATAAACTATTGGTGTTGATTTCAATTGGTCATGAAAACAATTTAATTGCTTTCGAGTTATCTAATACGATTCTGTTTACCCGAATTTGTGATAACAAATGGAACATAGTACATGCATCTCTGCAATCATTCGATTGATCATAATCTTGTTTGCTCTCAAATTAGATTAACACTTTTGATTTGAATGATTTGTTTGGTTTTCAAATAGCAATTAGATATTTGTTTAGTAGTTTGAATTTAATTCTTTGAGTTTTGAATTGATTTTCAAACGATTCTGTGTTTGATTTAGACCAGCTACAGAATCTCAAGATTTTGTAGCTAGTCTTTAAAATTAGTTTTTTATCAATTTTATCTACAAGATATCCTTTTAACTTGTCTATTTTTTTCCTCTCTCAAGTACATACGAATTGCAGTGATCAAATGGGCATGCTGTGGCAGTTTAGAGGATATTTATGTGATGTAGTTTTCATTTTAGGTTGTTAATTTGAGTCAGAAACTTGGGATATTTTCCCAGATTTTGTGTAAACTGTTTTGATAATTCCCACAGGGATGTTTTACCCTGTGGGAGGTCTTTAAATACGTGTTATTTTTTGTAATAATCATCATCCTCACTGTGGGAGAACTAGACTATGGATTTATGATACATACTGAGATGAAAGTTGATGTCTTGTAACAGCTTTCGATTTCAATGTATCAAACTTTTGTTTCAAGTTTTATTCATATCATTTTGCAGTCGATTATAGACTACTTTAGCTATCGTAATCTATTGCAGGTTGATGTGACTTGATTAATGTGTTATCCATACCTGATCTCTTTTATTATTTAAAAATATAGTAATTACTTTGTTTCAGTTAATGAATCACCGATTTCTCTTCTTCGTTAATTGGATCATTTTGTACAAATCCTTGCACGCAGATTTATCTAAATGTTATGATTTGTAAATTATAAGATTGTTGTAACTTTTATGTCTTGTTTGTTCTGTTATCGATATTCAAAAGAGCATTGTTGCTTACTATTTACTAGAGGCTGGCAGAGGATTGATGCGGGTTTCCTCCCATTGAACAACTGAACTGGATTCGTTACACAGTACAAATTGGAAAGCGTTATTATAGGTTAGCTTATTAGTATAATTTAATTGGTTTAGGTAGATATATGCATAGTTTAGATTTGTAGTTATAGTTATTATTTTAGTTGCTTAGTTTAGTTAGTTTTTATTTATTTTTTCATAAAATTATAAAACCAAAAAACAAATAGTCTAGCTGTCTTAGGACAGATTACAAATGAGTTTTGTAGTTTTTCATTCAAATCTGTAATTTGTAAATATTGTACATTTGTAATTAAATTTGGTTATGTTAGTAATTGAATATTTGATTTTATAGAATCATAGTTGTGCAGTATTAGATAGTGAATTGTATATATAATAGTTTAGATTTGTTTATTAGTTTTTTTTAGTTGTTATTTTTCATTTAGATTAGTTAATTTAGAGTAGTTTTCTTTTTGTTTTCTTAGGACTTAGATCGGCTAACGGAGCCGCTAAACCCGTCAGGGTGGGTTATCCCAAACGGCTTGGGTTATTTAGACAACCTCAGACTGGATCCACTCTTCCAGTTGACGGACGGTCAATTTCGCTCGTCAACACAATTCTACGCAGAACATGAAGCACACATATTTATTCATACATACATGTATATATTCTCTCTCTCTCTCTC